>VZRI01010141.1:127926-164149 GCA_013397515.1 Upupa epops | reverse complement strand
TTTCCAGGACTTGGCGGGTGCGGTGAAATGAGCGGGTCCCCAGGGCGCGTGGGGTCAGAGGGCTCTGCGCTGCTTCAGGGTCGGTGGCCAGTGCGGATCAGACATCGGTGATCCGTCACCCGTTTCGTGGCCGGCCTGGCCTCAGCTGGTGGCTGCGTTCCTTGCGCGGGGCATTGGGGGAAGCAGATGAAAACCCGTGTTTGGTCACAGCCTTCACCAGGCTCGTGGAATACACGTGAAAACTGTTTGCACATCGTGTGAATAGTGTTGTGCAGTGCTGTTAAGGAACCGTGCCTGAGATCAGTTTCCAAACAACGCTGAATAATCTGGCTTCAGTAGACTCCAGTATGTCAGGTTTTGGCATGTGGTGGAGAGGAGCTGTTGTAATTCTCAGCTGGAGAACTGCAGTGTGCCTTTTGTCTGGGATCTGTTGTTTGGAACCCGAGAAAACATCATACGTAGTCTCTTCTCTTACTCCTAAAAAGTAGTTAAATCTGTCTTGGCCAGTCTTGTGACATGGAAAGACATTCCTTGCCATAAAGACCTTATAGCTGAATGTAGCAGTCTGTGCTTTTTTATGCCCAACAGATGCTTTTACAGTTAGATTTGTTTTCATGGTGAACGTTCATGCTGTGCCTAGTAGTTGCTCGTCATGTGGGAGGACAGGGACAGTGTGTAATAAGAACAGAACTATGTTCACTTGTTTGCTCATTTTCAGCTGCTTGTCCTTCCTGCATGGTGTAGCACCCATTTCTCCATTTTTGGAGAAAAATATTAGAAAAGTGTATTAAGTCGGTTTTTTATTGGGTCTTCCAGTCCTGATTTTGAAGACTAAAAGTTCTAGTGTTGAGCTAATGAAAAGCAAGCGCTCCATGGAGCTTATTCCTTAATGTGGCCTTGATTTATCTATATGAAACAAAAAAACCTGTCTTCCCCTATTGTTAAGATAATAGGAAGTTGCAGAACAGAAGCACTGGGGTAATTATATAACATGCTAGTTATGAGAAATCTGTTTTGCTAACCAAAGTGAACTGCTTGTAAACTGTTGTAGGTTGAATTGACCATGGTAGCTAGGTGAAGTCTGTAAATAGATTTATTTAATTGAGCACTCTAGTACTATATGATACTCAGGTTTATTGCTTTAGTAACTGTAATGGTTTAGCAAGAGGGTCTAAATTGTTTTGGGTTGGTGCCTATAATTTTAGCACAACAACCAGCTCTCACTGAGAGTTCAGGCAGTGAAGCAACTTTGCTAGGAAGACAACAGTTTCTTCTTGGTGATGGGTTCAATGAAAGGAAAAAACCCCAAATAAGAATAAAAAAGGTAAAACAGAAACTGTATCACAATGTCTTTATACACTCTGAGAAATAGGAGACAGCTAAAACATCGGGTTTTGGCCTTAGACGAGAGGTCTGGGGTAAGAGAGTGTTCACCAACACTCATAATCAGCCACCACACACATGCTCACACCCCACTTTCCAGAAGAGAAGGGGGTTAGGAATATAGCACACAACATACATTTGGTGCTTGTGGAAAAGTTACTTGTCCTGATCCTCTTGCAGATATCAGCACACTGTGACATCTCCAGCCTATTTCTAGCTCCCNCACTCTGAGAAATAGGAGACAGCTAAAACATCGGGTTTTGGCCTTAGACGAGAGGTCTGGGGTAAGAGAGTGTTCACCAACACTCATAATCAGCCACCACACACATGCTCACACCCCACTTTCCAGAAGAGAAGGGGGTTAGGAATATAGCACACAACATACATTTGGTGCTTGTGGAAAAGTTACTTGTCCTGATCCTCTTGCAGATATCAGCACACTGTGACATCTCCAGCCTATTTCTAGCTCCCGTCGACTCAGGGCTCTTCTTTGAGGGCTGCAGCAGCGTCAGATGTGGAGGATACAACAGAATTTCAGACTCTCTCTCTGTTTGCCAAAGGCTTAGGAAGTCAGTACTTGTGATCTCTCTGTCTTAGTAGAGGCTTCTCTCAGTCTCTCTCAGTGGTAGAGTATACAGCATCTTTGCCAGCCTGGTGGAGACAAGGCAACGTGGTGCTGGTTACATGGAGCCACACCTGTTACAGCATATAGGCTTTTCAGGGTCCTGCATAAGGGCTTTCTGCAGCCCTTATGCAGAGCCTCTCTTCTCACCTGTGGTCAGGCACCAAGGGAGGTAGAGGGTTAAGAGCTCACCTCTGTCTGGCATCTTCAAGGGCATTCATTGTAGAAGCGGCTATGTGGAGGAGGAGCCCTTGCTCTGGTCCATTGCCAAGGACAGGAATGAGCTGGTGCGGCTTCTGTGTATCTGAGGGCTCCAGGTTCAGCCCCACAGGAGGGGGTTTTTGTGTACAGAGACTGGCTTGCCTCTTCAGCACACTGCCTTCGAGCTCCTGTGCAGAAGAGGGCCATGGCTACCCCTGCAGAAGAGTCTCAGCCAGGCTGAGAATTCCTCTTCCATCCTTTGGTGATGGGCTTGAGAGTCGTTACTCGCCCTTCCACCCTGGGGGGTTGGGGAGAGCTCTCTCTGTCCTAGAGGAGCTCCCTGTCTCTGAAGACGTGTCACAGCAGGACAATGAAGATGGCAATGAGAAGGAGGAAGTACCTTCCCTTTATGGACTCTGTCCACCAATCACCTGTAGAGCTCAGACACTGACGCAGGAGGTCTGCTAGGAAAGTTACCTCCAGCTTCAAAATAAGATGCATTTTTGTCATAAAAGCACCACAAATACATGAAAATTTGGTAATTTTTAAACCAGAACAGTAAAAAAGACAAGATGTACGTGCTTTACTGTCTACTAGGTATGCCAGTACTAGTAGCTTATGAATGTACCATTTCTTAATAATACATAAACATGGAGTTGCTCTAGGTCTGACAGTGCACAACTTTGACACTGGTCTTGTGACAAATTTGTGAATACTGTGGTTAACATCTGTGAATAATTTTAAGCTTTAAAGTGTTTTTAAATGGTGCTGGCTTATAATGCACAGTTTTAAACAGATGAAAGTTCCAAATGCCTTAAAATTAGCAGTAAAAATGTTTTAAGAATTTGTAACTGCTAACTGATTAAGTGCAAGATTAAAGAGAGTCTTAAATACAAAGCAGAAACATTTGATGTGGTCTGCCTCTTCAAGGTAGGCAAGATCTGTGAAAGCATCAGAGTGATCAGAAGGATGTTAATAGTAGGGATTTGTATGAAAAGACCAAGGATCGGTGTATTGAACAGTGCGTGGTGTGCCATCTCCATCTTCCAAAGGGCATGAAAAGCCTGGAGAAGCTGTAGAGAGTGACACTGGGGCTGAAGTGAGGGGTGTGTCAGAAGTAGCATGGCCAGCTGGACTAGGGATGTAATTCTCTCCCTGTACTGGGCACTGGTGAGGCTTCACCTTGAGTACTGGGGGCTGGAGTGGGTCCAGAGGAGCAATGAGGCTAGGGAAGTGATTGGAGGGAAAACTGATGAGGAGAGGCTGAGGTTGCTGGAGGTGTTTAGCCTGGAGGAGACTCGGGGGAGACCTTCTCCCTCTACAACTACCTGAAGGAGGGTTGAAGTCGGGTGGGAGTCGGGCTCTTCTCCCAGGCAACCAGGATGAGAGGGTAAGGTCTGAAGCTGTACCAGGGGACAGTTAGGTGGGTGATCAGACACTGTAACGTGCTGCCCAGGGCAGTGGTTCAGTCCCCATTCCTGGAGGTATTTAACGACGAACTGGCTGTGGTGCTCAGTGCCGAGGTCTAGCTAATGTGGTGTTGTTAGGTTATGGGCTGGACTTGATGAGCTCAGAGATCTTTTCCACCCTCAACAAATCTGTGTTTGACATGCAAGAAGTAACCTGACTAGGAGCCCTTAACTTAGAAGAAATGTCTGAGAGGGTACAGTATCTTTCTAGCAGCAGAATTTTAGAGGTGAACAAGAATGACTGGTTTTTCACTTATCAACTTTTAATGAGAGAACCAGAGGGCCTAAATTAGAATAACAAAAGTGAGCTTCAGGACTAGGGACTTTTCATAAAAGGATGAATTTTCTCTTAAGCTGCAGAAGTTCTCTTCAAAGGATGTTGTAGATGTTCCAGAATTTGCAAAAAAAAACAAACGCCAGCCAACCCCTTTGTGTATTTGCAAAGCAACTAGATAAATTTGCAAGAGTCTAGAGGGAGTTGTAGGGGCAAAGATACTTTCCTATGGCTTGGGAAGTCAGTGAACTGCAAATCATGATAGACTGGAAGAATTTGTTTGAGGAAGCGATGCTACATGATTTCTCTCGTCTACTGTTTTTGGCATGTTCTACTTATGAACCAGCTTGCAGTTTAGAATTGTGTCCTGTGCACATGATTGTGCTCTACCACAGTTGTTGCACAAGTATGAACAAATGAACTGAAGCCAAAACACTTTATATAAGAAATTAGAATGCAGTTCTTGGGCAAGAATACAGGAGTCTTCAGCGTTCAGCTTTCTCTTTCAGGAGAAAAGCATCCTATATTTGCTTTGAGGTAAATTTTTGAGGCCAACTCACAAACAACCGTATGAAACACACAGACTTGTCACAAAACCCAAAGATCAGACTGTTTCCTATTCCTTTACAGGAATGTCATGCTTTTAATCAAGAGAGAAACTTCCTGAGCAGCCAGAGCTGGACCCAGCAGTGGACTGATGGAGGTGTGCAACAAAATGGGTTGAGTGCACAATTACTTACTACTGTAAGTATGCAGCTGTAATTAAAGTAGCAGATGTTTTCCTGTTTACCAGAGCTTATGGAAGTATCCTGTTAGTTCTCTTCTGAACTTAAAGAAGCTGTGGTCATGTTAGAGTTGTGACAGTAGTATGCTGTAACAGCAGAAATCTGATTCTTGTCTTGCAGCTGTTTTGTTGAGATTCCCTAAAGTATAATTGTCTTTAAATTTATCTTGTCTTTCTAACCTCTGCAAGTCAGCACACTGGCTTTGAAGGATAGTGGCATTCAAGGAGGGACTTCTGCTTGAGGGAGAGCTGCAGCTCTGCCTTTATGTGGATCAAGAGAGTATTGGTTTCTCAAATTGCCATCACCCAGCAATTTTCTAGATACCAACTTGAAGGATTCTGAGGTGAAGAACTGGTTGGTTCTGGGTAGCATCCATTATTTTGATTGCTGAAATGAAGTCGTCATCAAAGCTTTTGCTTCCAATTCCCAATTTGCTGCTTCCTGCAACAAAACAGTTTTCAGAGCTCAGAAACACTCATGTCACATTGTAATCTTATTTTTCTGATAGTCTTAAGCCTGTCTGTTGTTTTATGCTGTTGTCCCATTTCCTGCTAGCACTTATTGTTTTGTTCAATGTTGTACTGTGCCTCAAAGGAGGACTAATTTCTTCATTATCAAGAGTACTGTAAATCAACCTTTGACAGTATAGTTCTGGGCTTCCTGGAGCGTGTCTGACAAAGAGCCACAGAGATCTTTAAGGGACCGGAGTATCTTTCGTATGAGGAGACACTGAGAGAGCTGAGGCTGTGTAGCCTGGAAAAGAGAATGCTCAGGGAAGATGTTGCCAATGCATAGAAATGTCTCATAAGAGTATGTAAAGGGTATGGAGCCAGAATCTTCAGTGGTATCCGGTGAATGGAAGAGGCAATCGGTACAAATTAAATTAGAAAAGAATAGAGTAAAAGGAAGAGGCATGGAATTCCACCTAAATACAAGAAATCACTTATTTACTGTGAGAATGATTAAGCGTTGGGACAGGTTGCACAGGGAAATTGCATTATCTGGGGGCAACAAAAAAAAATCAAAACCTAGCTAGACGTCATCCTGGGCAACCTGCTTGAGCAGAGGCACTAGACTATGAAATGTTAAAGGGGCCCTTTCAGCCCCTTTTGATTCTGTGGAAAGGTGGTTGTTAATACCATGGGCATTACAGGGTCAGGGAGAGAGCAGGCTTTCTAAAGTACCTTTCGGTGAGTGAAGCAGTGAAGGAACGTGGCAATAGTTGTGGCAAATAACTCTTCATGCTAAAGAAGAGTTGCATCTTGATGATTTGAGTGTAGGTTCAATCATGGTCAAGGTAGTAATGATGATCACTGCTTCCTACACTTTGTAAGTCTTCAAAAATACTTGCCAAAGTTAATACAAGTATGAATGTAGTTGGAAGCGACAGAAACTGGGAGTGATAAATTATTATCTAGCTCTCAGTAAATTCTGTCCTTTAAGATTTAGGACAGTACAGTCCATTCATTCTAACATTGTCTTTCTGAATGATTTCACATCAACCATGTGTTGACACTTTCTCTGTATTGACTTCCATAATTTTTCTAAAAGATGCTGTAAAGTAGTTTCTCATCTTTACATTTTCACTTCTTAATCCATCAAGGATGAGTACTGATTCTGTTCCTGCGTTATGGTTACATCTTTATACAAATCTGAAGACCTTTTGAAGCCAGGCCTGTAACACGTGAAGAGTCACTGCCACCTAGTGGAGATTTAAATCTTTGAAGTGTTCTGGACTTGATTAAATAAAGGTTCTTCATTTAAGAAATGCAATCTTTTTTGTTCTTCTTCCCTATTTGTGGTGGAACATGTGGGATACTCCTGCTGACGTTGAATGTTTGAATATAACCCCACCTTGTTGTTAATGGAACACTCTAAAGTAAGCTTTTATGACAAATATTGCAAATACTAGTCCTTCCTCTATAATAGGTTGATTATGTACTATTTCAAAATATTGTAGTGAATTTTGATGTAACTGGCAGTGTGTCCTCTAATCTTGAGTCTACTACTAAATATGAAACTTCAGCTAGTTTTACTGAGAAATTTAAATCAAAATGCAGTGTTAGACTAGAAAATGTGGGTTTAGTTGTGAGGCATGTTTGCCCATTTCACGATGAGAATAGAAAGCTGTGTTTGCAGAAGCAGGAAGTTAGTTATGTTCCAGATGTTGATGCACCTTTTATCTAGCTTGGCATATGGTATTTGCTGCACTGTGGTAGAGGAGTGTTACACTAGTCAAGCTATAGGAGAGCTTTAGTCACCTTGTTATTTCCCTGAAAATCTGTTTGTGTGACAAACTAACAAACTGTTTACTGGTTTACACTTGTCTTATGGATGTTTACTGCTGAGTCATTTTGTCAGTGCTGGCAGAACTTGCCAGGTATTGTTGTGCAATATTCTTACTAGCTTCTGTTGCTCAAGGAAGGAAGTTTCAGCATGAAAGTTTTTGATGCTGTGTGCCATGTATTAATTGTAGAGCATGAAAACAAAAGAGGGACCGCAGTGATAATCACTGGTGTCGTCTTTACTGGATGTCATGAAACTTCCTTGAATTCTTAATTCAGCTATCTTGGGGTGAGGGGGTTGGAATTTTATTCAAATAAATAAATAAATCCAACCTTGTAAAGATTTTCAGATGTCAGTTAAGTTCTACTCCGCAAAGTTCTTCAAATAGTTTCTCATTACTAGAAACCTGTGCTGTATTGCTTAATTAGTTCAGTTAGAGTAGCAGGATGTGTTGGGTTGGAAGGGAACCTCAAAAGGTCTAGTCTAACACTCAAACAAGCAGGGACTTTTCTAACTATAATCAGACTAAGATTGCTTTCTCATTCACTCAGTAGAATGTCACTTTATTGTAGGGGATTTTTTTTTTTGCTTATATAAGTAGTGAATATAGCATTATTTCTTGGTGCCACAGATGATGGTAGAGATAACAGAATGGAGAAAGAAGAGCACTGAATAATTTACTTGTAAATAAATAATGATTAGAGTGAGCTATAGTAAAGATATGGGTTAAAAATAGGATGTTCAAACTCACATTGTCAGCCTCCTGCTCTTCGATAGTTTCAGCAACTAAGGATCCTGTGAGATATTTAATAATTTTGAACTAAATTTTGAGAGTTTAGGACTATTATGAGGAGCATTTTTGTAATGAGATTTTGCATGCAGCTCTTAAACTATAAGACCGAGTACTGGAAAATAATAGACCTTATTTTTTTTCAACTGTGGAGTGTCAGTTACCTTTTTAATATCGTGATTGCAATGAATTTATAGGTTGTCCTATGACAAAAAACTATTTGAAAATCCAGGGTTTGGAATGTTGTAAGGCAGCCTGCCTGTGAGAAATGAATCTGTGGCAGTCTAGCATAAGTAGTCGGGTAGGACATATCATAAAAGCATGACTTGAGCTTCATATGTTTGTAACCCACTGTTAGGTGGGTTAAAATCAATGTGTGTGTTGTTAAAAACCCAGGGGTTTGGGACATGGATTCTGAAGTTGTTTCTTACACTCATTGTGTAAGCAGCTGTTCTCCTTGTGGTAGAACTCATTTAAGTGTGCAGGTGGTAGATCAGTGGAAGTAGGAAAGTTGAGACAACTTTGGTAGAAGAGTCAGCTGAGAATCTGCTTTTTCATGAGTGAGACCTAATTCGTTGGCAGCTGTTGGGAGGTGCTGCAAAAATTAATTTTCAGCCTGCTTGCTCAGGAATCATGGATTTATCAAAGAATATCTATTTACTTCAATTATATCAGTCTGTGTTTGGGTAAACTGGTGCAACCAACATGTATTTAAATCCACAGCCCCTTAGTGATTTTTGTTCACAGTGTGTTCCAGTCTGTTGAATAGTGATGGTTTTCCTGGACTCAGCCTGGGACTCTACCTACTTTGCCAGTTCTGCCAACTTCTGTACTTGTCTTGAGAGTGTAGCAGTAACTGGTATAAGCTCTTTCCCTTAAGAGGTGTATTGTCATTGCTCTTATCGCAGCCCAACAAAGGGGGCTAAATCATAGCTAAATCATTACTTTCTTTATATCTTCATTAACCATAGTAAGAAGTTTCTCAGAAAAGAATGTGCATGAGCCTACTAAATTGTTCATGGTGTATTTTATCTATAGGTGGTACTGTTGCCTAAAGCACAATGAAATGTATTAGGCCTTCCTAGTGAAACACATACTAGAAGACAGACAGTTTTTGTGTAGTATCTTTAGTCATGTAAATGCAGTGACTTTTTAATCTTCTGTAGCCTCATCACTCATTTTCTTAGCACACTCTCAGCAGGCAGTTATTATTTAAATCCAGGCTTTTGAATACTTGTAGAATTTTTTGTGTTGTACTTTTCTGCTCAATTTTGATGGTGCTGTTTTGGGTTTTGTTTTTTCCAGTTGAGATGTTCTTTGCTTTTATTTCAGAGAGAACTACATTTCTAAATGGGTTTAAGTTGGCAAGGAAGAACAGATATCCTCTGGTGATAGGTATGTTAGCATCTTCATTTGTCTGCTTTGTTTCTGGCAGTCTGTGATTGACGTGTAATGTACCTGTGAAAATTCCATACAAAGAGTTGTTTCTTTGTTTTGGTTTGTTGTTTGGAGGTTTTTTGCACTGTATAATGCATCATTTGAATAATTAGTATCAGCAATCTGAAGCAATTTTTAAGAAGTAAAAGCTATGAAATGTAGTTTTCTTGACTTTTAATCTGTTGTTGCTGACATGTTGAACCTCTGTTAATTTCTAGAATTGCAGAATGCCATTTTTAATCCTGTTGGAGAGAGATATTGCAAGTGGAGAGTAGTTTTATTCCTTCTGTATGTAATCTGATAGCTCTTCCTTATAGCAGGCTTAGTAGTACCTCTGTTACTTAATTGACAAAGTAATACCTCCTGAGATTGCAGGTGTGGAAATATTTCAAATCACCAGGTGATTTCAGAAGAATAAAAGCTTCTTGGGCTTGACTAAAAGGATAGTTGCTCCCTGTGAGTTCCCTTAAGGCAGTGGAACAATGGGTGTGTAGAGAAGACTTTTCAGAGTAGATATGAATCTTTGAGAAACCTATGCGTACAGGAAGGAGCGGTGCATTTGTAATGCTTGTGTTGTATTTGAAACGTTTTGGGGAAAAAACCTATTTTTAAGTTGTGTTTTTTTTTTTTTTTTGAATGATGAGAGAACCACGCTGCTTGTTTTTTCAATTTCAAGTGAGTCAGAGCTTAAGCTGACTTGGTATGTCTGTAAGCACTTCGTGGTCCTTTTTACAAAGAAAGCATTAACCTTACAAGCTGCTTCTGTATACTGAGTGTTGAAAGGCTAAAGTGTGTTAGTGCTCTTGGTTTCAGCTACTAAAGAAACGTTTCGTTCACTGAGTGTTAAAATCTGGAGTGAAACTGAGCTTGGACAGGTTACAAGATCACATACGGGATTTTTCTTTCCCTTTTCTGAACATTTTTAGCCCCTGCACACTGAAGAACCTAGTCAGAAAGGCAGAGGAAGAGATGAGGATATTTTTGTGGCCTTTCTGTCAGTGCCACGTTTTAAAGAAATTACATAATGAAGATTGTTTTTCACTTCAGTATCTCTAAGGGCTATTAACAGGAGCAACTCCAGACCTACAAATACTTTTCAGTCTGTTAATGCTCAAAATATGAATTAATTTTATCAGGACACAACATAAAGGAAATTGCTTGTTGAGGAGATGAAGACATTATTTGAAACATGATTACTGATTTGTTTTGTGTGTACCCATGGGATTGTAGGAGATCTGTTTGTTATGTGAGTTGGTGTAGGGTAGGCATAGGGAGTCAAGACCTTAAATTTCTCGAGGGAGTAAAGTAAGAAGCTAGTTTTATTTTCAGCTCTTGCTTTTCCAGCATTTTCCTGTTCGTGTGATCCAAGTATTGTAGGAAAGGTTGAGGGTGCAAAGGGAAATGTGAGAGTTACATATACAAGTATTTTGCTAAAAGGACATGTACAGGAGTCTGTGGAGAACAACTGAACCACCACACTATTTATTTTCTCAATTTCAAGTGATTTGAGCTGACTCTAATTCTGTAAGCAATTCTTGGGTTTTGTGTGGACATGATTGCACATGTGCGGAGACCCACGTGAAGAGCTCTGCACTTTGTATGTACGTGTATGCTATATCCGAGAATTCTTTACAAGCTGTCTGCTAGCAGCCTGTCTAAAGTATATGGAGACGTCCTGCAACACTGCATGGCCAAACAGGGCTATGTGGTGTTTGTATTTTAACCTGTCCCTAGCAGCTGATTTAGTTTTAGTATTGAGCATAGTTGGGTAGTGTCAGTAATATATCCATGGGGTGAAAACGAGACAAAAGCTGTTTTTCCTTTGTATGTGACAGCTGTTTGGATTCAACAGTCCCTTCTGCACAATCCCGTGGGTCTGGATTACATTAGAATTTTTCTGTGACCATCTCAGCAAGTCTTCTCATAAGATTCCATTTGGATTCTCAGATCAGAAACTTGCAAAATATCATTTAACTGAGAAAATGAAAGGTAGATCACACATTGATGTTGTTAGCAAGGGGTTCTATTGAACATTAACTTCAGTATGGCTTGTAACCATCCACGGCTGTCCCTTTGTTCACTTAATCAGCCATTTCATATAGTGCATATTCTTCACTGCACAGTGATTTGCATAAATTCAAGATGAATGCGATATGGGTGTTTGAAGTTGGTTTGTTGGGGGTTTTGGTGGATTTTTTTTTTTAGTTTTCATTAGGCATTTCAATTCAAGAAGAGATTATTTAATCCACATGGGTAGAGGCAGTTTCTACCACACAGGCAGATATTTTCCCGTCCAGTCTTTTGATTTCTGGAAGAAGATTGTGTGTTTGACATGTGTCATGTAATGTATGTCTAATGTAGTACATCTGAGCCAATTTGGAAGCATCTGTTTGCTTAATCCAGTTTGGGAAAAAATCTCACCTCAGACAGTGCTGTTGTTGGATTAGCGGAGGTCTTTGAGATTCATCAAGAATGACGTTGGCCGAGTCTCTTCTTTGGAAGAACTTCTGTGCTTTAATATAAAAATCTTTTTTCAGGCACACCTGTCTGTGTCTGTTGCAGGCTAAGCTGCTGCAAAAACATTTTTTGGATTAAAAAATGCATTGAGGCTTAAATCACCACTTATGAAGCTAATTCAAGTGATGAGCAGGAAAAAGTAAGGAAGTGCTCTTTTTTTCAGTTAGTCAATAGCTTGTGTTTCTTATTTTAATTTATATTATGGTAATCTACAGTTTCTGGAAAATGCTGCCTAGCCAAACCTTCATATAAAACCTATTTCAACATATGTGACAAATAAGACATTGTCCCTCTTTCTGTCCTGCCCCTGTCATTTCTTGAGTTGATCAGAAGTTGGATTAAGGGATTGGCATGGCTTTAAAGGTGCTCAGTTATGCTTATGCTCCTTCACAGCTGGTAACTGAAAGACAGAAGAGAATCTAGTTCCTAAAGTCTTGTTTTTGAAGTCCTTTTGTCTGAGAACAGCAAAGTCTATTGTATTGGTCTGGAGGTTTTGGTGTGGGGTTTTTTTTGTTTGTTTGTTTTCAGGGTTTTTTTTTTAAATTTTACTTGTTTATGTGCATGAATACGTTTTCTTTGCAGGAATTCTCTTTTCATTATGTCTCACCATTGTTGGCTGAGCTGAAACTTCCTGCATCTTGAAGAGAGCATGTATAAAAGGAATGACCTCATGGCCAATGTGGTGGTTACCTCTGCTACTCCAGAGGTATAGTTCCTTGTATTTTGTTAGCTTCTGTATCAAAACTATTACCTTGGTCTGTTTCAAGTTTCACAGAAACCCTTTCCACTACTAGTCATGTCAGTGCTTTGTCTAACGATTTCTTAATATTTTTACACATGTTTCTTGTCTCAATTTTTCATGAAGTTTATCATTCTCCAGAGAAGACTGCTGTTTTTATTTTGTAGGTTAGTAGCAGCTCAGATTCTCTGGAAGGACGAAGTTCAGATTATGCCAATAAAAGCTATGATGCAGTTGTATTTGATGTGTTGAAAGTAACTCCTGAGGAGTTTGCTGTAAGTATAAATGTTTTTGCAATTTAATCTTGTGCAGTAGTCAGGGTGGCTTGGCATTTAACCATTCAGTGCTGACCTTACACAACGTATTTGTTTCTCTGTGTAAAGCCATTTGAATTATTTTTGAGTGTTTTGGGAGACCCTAGATAGGTTTAAAGATGCCAGTTATAAGCATTATGACTGTCTTTTTAAAATTAAAACAACAAATACTCTTCTACTGAAACATCAGTTTATCAGAAGAATCTGCTTTCTTAAAAGCAAGAAAGAAGCTTGAAGAGAGGGGAAAAAACTTGCATTCCTCAATAATGTTTGCAGTATTAAACTGAAAGCAGAGCTCTCGTTTTGGCAGAAGTCCAGTACTGTTCTTGTGCTTGGGCCCTTGTTTTTAATTTGTAAGTTGCCTTGCTAGGGAGCAGGAATGAGTGAGAATGAAAGCTGTTGAACGTAGGTCAATGTTTTTAGTAACATTCTGTATTCTGTACATCAAAACTGTTCTCCCTCATTTGACATGGATTGTATAATGCCTGTTCATAAAGTAGTGTCTTGAAGATTAGTCTGTATTATTCCTGTAGATTTGTCACCTTAGAACAAGTTCTGATGAGTTTGTTTTAACAGTAACATTCAGAGTACAGGGATGAGAGCTACTGCTTGGTAAACTTATAAAAATACTTGACTGGTCAGTTGTGGTCTCTGAAGAAAATGATACAGCAAGAATTGTGGTTACTGAAGGACAGATGTAAATACATAACCATTAGCTCTTCCTTTAATAATACAGAAGTTTTATCTCTATTGCAGAGCCAGATCACATTGATGGATATGCCAGTATTTAAAGCTATACAGCCTGAGGTAGGTTTTCTTCAAATTCTTACACCTTTGGAATTGGGTGTCTGAGGAAATGTAACTGTGTAAATAATGCTTTTTCAACTGATTTTAATGTTATTTAGACTTATTCCTCAATAACACCATGAATCTATAACCCAGCCTTTTTGACTTTGTAATGGTATTTCTTTTGGCAAGAGATTGTTTTCCTGGAAGTCTTTCTGTCCTGTTTTGTGCTTAGCGTTTCTTCAGGATCAATTTATCAAATGTCAAAGATCTCTTGCCTTCTGTTCCTGTTTCTCAGTTCACAGCTGACTTCAGGCTTTGATTTCTGCCTCTGTGTCATAACCTGTATTTTAGGCTGCACCAGCCTCTTAGTAAAGCTTTCAATTTGCAATGCCGTGTTTAAACCTAGTACTTGCTGAGGCTTTTTTCCTACTTCTCAATTGATACATAGCCAAGATAGAGACTGCATGTTACTTAGCAGTAGTTTAGAAATAGGATGTCTCATTTGCAATCCTTTTGTTCTCCAGCAAAAATAACTGTACTTACAGTTTTTATTTCAGTAATTTTATTTTTTTCCTCCCCACAGTCGTAGAAATTGCAGGGGTTTTTTGCACACTTGTTTGGGAAGTTTCTTGTGACTGTGTACGTTCCGGAAATTGCCTGCATCCTTCCATTAAAAAAAGATGAAGCATAGTTCTAAAACTCAATACATTTAGCAACAGGGCACGTTGAATTGCTTACTCTTATCAGCCTTCCTATTCAGTCAAAAATTTAAACGTAGTCAAATGATTTTACCATGCACAGGATTTTCCGTTGTTGCTCACTAACCCTCTGGCAGCTGCTTAATATCTTCAGGTTACTGACCTCATCTGCTTTTCTGACAAATGTAAATTTTGCTGTCCCTAGTAGAGTGAGAGATTTTTTTCCACATAAACATGTAATTTCCAGTCTTGTAAGACCAGATGTGTACTGTTCATATGGATAATCTCTGTCTTGGCAGATGCTAATTGGCATTTTTATCTGCAGAATGCTTTAATACTGGAGAATTTGGATATAAAATATATTTGGAACCAGAAATGCTTTTCCTGGTGCTCGCATAGCAACATGCAGACCTCTGCATCTTGGATGTGTTTTGTTTATCAGCATGTACAAAGTACACTTCAGAGGCAGAATTCCTCTGAAAAGGCTGACTGCCTTTTCATGTCAAGATGTCTGAAGTTGGTGGCATACATTTGGCAAGCTAAACATTTTGATTCAAACTGAAATTTGTGGCTCTAAAAACAGAGGACTGTTAGAATCGGCATTATAGAGATCTTGTTTCCAGTATATACGCCTCAGCAGAATGAAACCTCAGAAACATCAATCGTGGCTGGTTTGCTTGGTTTCTCTGTATCTGAATAGTAATAATAAATAAAAATGGGCTTTTTTCCAGAATATGCAAATCACATAGTTTATGTATGTCAGAAAAATGCTGACATGATTGGTTAAACTGCTTGTAATTGAATCAGTGCTTCTATCTTAAATGATGCCCTTTGAAATGTTTTTAACCTTTACTCATTTAAAAGGCAATTTTAAAATGTGTTTTCCAGGAATTAGCCAGCTGTGGATGGAATAAGAAGGAAAAACATATCCTTGCTCCAAATATTGTTGCCTTTACTAGGAGATTTAACCAGGTAAATTATTTCATTACGGTGATGGGCAGGTACTGTTTGACAGTTGTTTTGCATATGAAGTTAATAGAATTATTCTTATGAATTAAAACTTAAGAATGTTTTTCTAAATGAGGAATAGTATTTGTACATGGCAGGTTCTGTTTTCAGTTGCTTTGTCCATGTTTTTGTGGTGTTCCTCTAGACCAGTGGTGGTCCATAGACCAATTATCAGTTCTTAACAAATTTTGCTGATGTGTCTTTGTGTAACATTAGCAATTATTTGCTTTCATTTTGTATTCCACCTCCTCATTCAGTTATCTTAGTGTTGCCTCACTTCTCTCCTACTTTACTCTGTCCAGTGGTAATGTGTTTGCATAATTGCAGCTCTAGAGATGAGAATTCATGGGATTAGAACTCTGTTATTTCCTTACTCTGTTTTCTCCCTGGGGCATCGTGAAAGTTTGTAAAGAAGTCCTTCATTTGTAAATAAGTTATGTTTCTTTACTTTATAGGTCAGTTTCTGGGTTGTACGAGAAATATTAACAGCACAGACCTTAAAAATAAGGGCAGAAATATTGAGCCATTTTGTGAAAATAGCTAAAGTAAGTGCAAGTTTCTTGTACTGTGATTCAATATCTTATTGTTTCTTCCTGCACTATGAACTGTTGGACTACAGAGGGTAACATTCTGTTTTAACGTATCTGCTGTGCTGTACCACATGAATAATATAAAGGTATGATGTGTTTTTTACGTGGTTGAATAAAATGAACCAGTTCAGTGTAACTTTTGTACCTTTGCCGAATGAGTTTAGAAGCTGTCTTGTTAATGGCCAGCTGCATGTTGTCAAGACTGAACGCAGTTGTAAATTGTTTTGTATTTTTCATCTTCCCTGTTCACCCCTCCCCATTTATAAGCAGTTATGAAAAAGTGTGCTTCTAAAACAGCTTATTGAGATTTATTTTTCTACTTGTAACATGAAGTTGCTGGTGTAAAGTACCACTGCTAAAGCACACTTGTAAGACACTTGAGCACTGTAGTTCACAAGTGATTTTTTTTTTAACCTTCAAGAGATATTTATTAAAAAAAAATCTGCTTCATGGTCTGTGGCCCTTCTGTTTTGTGTGACCATGCTTGACACTAAGGAATATTAGTAAGAAGACAGCACTTGAATCAAAGACCTGAATGCTAATCTTAGAGATGTGAAATTATGTGTGTAGGTAATCAGAATAGTATTTTCTATGCAATACAAAATACTGTTGTTGGGTGGGTTTTTTTGTATTGTAAACAATTCCATTCAGTTTTCCTAGCAGTTTTATGCCTGTGAAGAAGATGATGAATCTGAACAAGTTCCTGGCACAAATGTGTAGTCCAAATATTAGAACAGTCAACTTGGAGGTTCTCAGTTGTTTTAAGGAAATAAACATTTGGGCTATTTTTCTCTCCCCCATGAAAAATCAAATACTTCCCTCTTTTTATATTCTTCCTTCCCACATCCTTTTTTTTTATCTTTATAAAATCCAGACCTTCCTCACATGTTCCTGAGCAATGAGAAAATTGGTCCCTCAAGGATGATTCCAGACTCTCTTTAAGATTTATGAAGCTACATGATCATAGAATTACATGATCATAGAATCATTAGGGATCAGAAGGGACCTCGAAAGATCATCTAGTCCAATCCCCTTGCCACAGCACCTAGGCCATATCGCACAGGAACAGACCCTGGTGTGTCTTGAACGTCTCCAGAGAAGGAGACTCTGCAACTCCCCCTGGGCAGCCTGTTCCAGTGCTCCGGTACCCTCCCTGGGAAGAAGTTCCTTCTGATATTGATATGGAAACCCCTCTGTTCCAGCTGGTCACCTATCACCAGATGACCTTGAGAAGAGCCTAGTTCTATCCTCTTGACACCCACCCCTCACATATTTATAGACATTAATGAGGTCACCCCTCAGCTTCCTCTTTTCCAAGTTCGAGACACCCAATTCCCTCAGCATTTCCTCATAAGGGAGGTGCTCTGCTTCCTTCATCATCTTTCTTGATAGCAGTTCTCATTTTTTCATCTTTCTGGAACTGTGTTGTAGGAAATTTTGTCCTTGAAGACAGTTTTATTCCGAAGTATTAATCTTTTGAGTTCATTATGTTTTGAGTAATGGGCAACATCACTGAATTAAAAGTGTGTTGAAATGAGAAAAGCATGTCCTGTAAAATGTATTAAAAATAAAAAGCTGTAATAGGCTGATGACCCTTTCAGAATTATCTGGTGGTTGATTTGGGTGTGATGAAATCTTTTTAATTTCCACTATTATTCTCTTTTTCAAGAGGAATGCATCAAATACGTTTTGTTATTCTCTGCTCCAGAAGATGTCTGATTAAATCCAGTTTGTGTTCTCACAACTGAAATGCCTGTTGTCTTGAGGGGTATATTTGGAAAATTTGCGATTTGTAAAGTGGTCTTGAGAATTTTGCATATTGACAATCCTGCTTCCCTTTTGATGTGCTAAGCCTCTTATTCCCTTTTTCCAGAAGCTTCTAGAACTGAATAACCTTCATTCGCTTATGTCTGTCGTGTCAGCATTGCAAAGTGCACCTATCTTCCGACTGACTAAAACCTGGGCTGTATGTTACTCTTTTTTTCTGTCTTGTTTGAATTCTCAGGTTTACTGAACTCTTCCAGATTGTTAAATTGCATGATCTATAAGATTTCCTACGGTCTAGTTTTTGCAGTACCGTCATAGCAGAAGTAGTGATCTATGATGTGCTGTGTGAAAGCAGAATTTAAATGGCTGCATATTTTTAAACTTTTTTCCTGTAAGTGTTTCCTGTTTTTTCTGTCTGTTCTAGAAGCCACTGATTATATGCTGAAGAGGACTTTAGCTGATAAGTAATCTTAGAAGACCCTTGTATGGAGTATATATCCATATTAAAACAATTATTCACAGAACCATAGGATTATTGAGGCTGGAAAGACCAGCATGTGACCTAACATCACAATAACAAGCTAGACCATGTCAATAAGTGACATGACACAAGTCCTTGGGTGTGTCATTAACACATTGCCTGAAAGTAATAAAAAAGCCCCAGTACACATATAGAAGCATTTATTTTGTATTATTGTACAACGCATTTCAGTTTTAATCTATTTTAGAAATTAAAAGCTTTGATAATTCCATTTTCAGATATCCCAAGTCTTTTGAGGACACATGTTCTCATTTAAACTTACTCTAAAATTCTCTATATCTTCAAGTCATAATGTAGTCCTGCCGTGTGCAATCTTTAATTATATCAAAAATTAAGTAATGTTCATTAGTTTAGTATTCTACCAAATGATAAGGATCACAGTAAATTCAGAACTGATAATTAAAGATGGCTCTACTTAACTCTTAACTAAGTTTGATATGTCTTTTTAATTGCTTGTAACTACTTTTGTAGTTTGATTGCTCAGAATTAGGCTACAGTCTAGTAAAATTGTAAGTGCCTGCTGGTTTGAGCAGCTTGATGAATTTGGAACTCGAATGAAGTGAAACTGTGTGAATAGTTTGACTTAGACATAAAGAGGTATAAAGGCCTTTGTAGGCACAGTACTCAAAAATAAAACACAGCACAGAATTAAGTCCTCAAGGAACTCGCAGTACTGTTTAGAAAGAAAACAACAAAATTATTCTGAAAACTTTTCACTCTGTATTTCTAATGTTGGATTTTATTAACAGCTGTGCACTGTTCCAGAATTTCAGAGGGCTCCAGAGCTCCCATTTACAGTGCTGTTTAGAGCAAGATTGACTGAAGCAGTTAACTCGTGCAGACATGTTGCAGTGTTACTGTAATGATGGGCAGATATGCTGTTCACTAGAAACAGAATGGCTAGACCCATGAGCTCTGTAGGAGCTTTACAGAGGAAGAGATATGCTAAGGAACAGCTGTCTGTTGTTGGACAGTACAACTGCAGGAAGCCAGTGTACAGTGCCATAATTCCCTGCTCATTCCAGCTTAATTGACTTCTAAAATAATCTTTAAAATATTGCTGGTGTTTCTAAAAACAGCAGAAAGCAGGAATGTTTTTATAGCTACAGTTGTCTCTGTTTATTTTTCAATCTTCAGTCATTTTAGGATCTTTGGTATTACTAAGTACTTTTTCAGTTTTCTATAGTAAGTGTAGTGATGGAAAATGGAGATCTAGGTATTAGTAATTTATTTTCCTTATGCATTTTTCCAAAATGTTTTGTCGTACTTCAGTAAGGCACAGTTTATATGGCACAACTTGCATTTGTTTACAGTGCTTTCCATTGCTGTTTCTACTTTCAAATTCAAGAGAATTTGTAGTAGTTTGCAAATTTAGCAAAAAAGCAGTTTTAACAATTTGCAATTCTAGCAATTAGCTAGAAATTTAGCAGTTTTTAGCAATTCAAAACTGTGAGCGTGTAGCTGACAGTGTAGTAACTTTTTCCTTAACCTCAGAAATATCATTTTTATTAAAAGCTGAGGTATGTGGTATGTGGCTCCTTGAAAAATTATTCAGCAATAATAATTCTATTTGTTCATAGCTTAAGACTTATGCTGAACTGCATTTTTAACTGGTAGCACATTACAAACATTGTGCCGGGTGATAAGTAATCCTAACTTGACTATTTTATAGTGGATGCTTCAAACGATTTTAGTTGTTGTTGTCTTTCTGCAGATTCATTGTTTAAAATTTTATTATCTTTTTTCTATGTAGCTTTTAAATCGCAAAGACAAGGCCACCTTTGAGAAGTTGGACTATTTACTGTCTAAGGAAGATAATTATAAAAGGACACGAGACTACATCAGAAGCTTAAAAATGGTTCCTACTATTCCATATTTAGGTGAGTGTGAACAACTATATTCTTTAGCCCATTTTTGTAGCTTATAGCATGTTGTCCACCTGAAGGACACTGTATGTTGAAGGAATCATTCACTTCATATTTAGGAAAACTGCACCTAGTGGAGATTTTTAAGCTATACAGTGTCTAGGATCTCTGACTTGCAGATGTTTTTGTGCATTGCTGATATCAGAAACCACACATGTGTCTTTGAGGACATCAAAAGAACAGTAAACAGAATTTACTGAAGTGTCATGGTTCAGAAGTGTCTGAGTATAACATGATTTAAAGCCTTCTTCCTGTAGGTTTTATTTTTGCTCTACTATCTTTTCAGATACCTCGTAACTTCATATACTCTAACCTGTAGTTGGTGGTTTCTGTCAGTTTCTTGTAAATACTTTTGAAAAGATAGGTGAAACTGAATAGTGGGTTCAGTGGGTTGACCCGTCATTTCAATACTCCCTAGTTTTTCCCCAATGGTTCTTGCAGTTCTTGCCCCTTACCAAGCTGTGCTTGCATTCCTGAGGTACACTGTAAAAACCAGATTCCTGTTAAACATGGCCATTCAGACATTCAGAAAGTTTAGTGATGGATTTTTGAAAAGAAAGACTTAGTCTAAGAAGTATTTAGCTCTGTCTTCTGTAAGCTGTGTAATAGAAACAGTAATTTATTTTCTAGTGCCCTCAAAAAGACAAGTACTCTGCTTTCTCTATAGCAGTCCACGTATGCAAAGCATGGTTCTGTTGAAGTCATTACTATGAAGCTTCTATAAATATGACTTCCAGAAAAAAAAATTAAAATCAAACTAAGGCTGGAATTTCCATTACAGATACTCAACACAAGTCCCTGTTTAACAAAGTTATAAACAATGTAATATACCATACAGAGATGTCTTTAAACATTTTGAAGTATTGGTGTAACCACAAACTCCACTTCTAATGCAGCGTTTTTCTTCATCTGTCAGCATTTTGCCTTGTGCTTCAGACACATGATCTCCTTTACCTAAAGCACTAGGAATGGCCATTACTCCTGACATAGGAATTCTAGGTAATGATCTATAATTATAGCCGAAACTACAGGAAGAAAATACAAATATTTTTAGGAAAAATACGTAACAGTTGTTAAGATAACAGTGTTGTGTTTCTTAAAGCTTTTTCATCTTTGGGATATGTCTTATTTAGCGTGAGCAAAGCTGATGCATTCACAGAATGCCAAAAAGATATTGGGATAGAACTCGTTACTTTTTTTTCATAGACTTTTTAGCACCTCAAGGTTATTTGTAGTCTTAGATTATTCAAGACATTCAGATCTTTGTATAAGCACTCAAACCCATCAGTTTTGTAATCTCCACATGTCTGTCTTTTTCACTGTTGGTTCATTTGGTTAGTGCATATACTTCAGAAGAAGTTCATTTGTGGTACTGTGTTTAAGTGGGTTGGAGATGGTTGGTTGTTTTCACAAATTTTTGTTTGTAGAACTGTTTTTGTCCTTTGCTAAGAGACTGTCAAGAGTAGCTAATGGATGCTCCAAGCCTTATTGACAAATGTGTTGTCAAGGGCAGCCTGATTCAAGTGGCAGTATATATAGTCACTACCGTTGACTACTTGCCTCATTTCAGTTCATTTCAGGCGTGTCCAAAATTGTCATCTGGGCAGATTTCTTGTACTGTGCAACCTCTTTGCATTAAGCCTGTCAGGACGGCAGTTCTGTTAGTGCTTACAGCTGATTACGTTTTTACTGGGTTTGTGTTTATGCTACTTTTACTCTGTGTTATTTTGGCTGAATACTAGAAATCTCAGTAGCTTTAACGATGAGTTTCTTCCCTGTGTGTCTTTCTCATTATATGTGTTAAAATTTATCTGCATAATAAGTAATGCATAACTTTGCAGAGTATCTCTAGCTGGAAGGGAAACAAGATCCTGTTTTTTCTGATGATTCTTAATGAAATTACAAAATTATAGGGATCGTATGTTCTGTGTGGATGAGATGTGCCTGATGATAGTTGTCCCAGGTACCTCCCTATGTTCTTGTGCTCCAACATCAACTGTAGTGCTGCTGTGAGCATTCTAGTAAGTCTCTTAGGTGTAATTTGTTTTCTCTTTCTGTTGTGCATTTAAGGCCCAAGTTTGTGTTTTCTTCTGACAAGTGGTCGGTTGCAGATGTCAACAGGAATTTTACTGCCTTAATGCTAAGATCGTACACTTATTAGAGTACTGTGCTAGGCTCCAGAGCCTGTAGATGGGTTTAATTTACTTACTAAAATTTAATTATCTTCCACCTATTCATCTACTAGACAAAGCTTACACACTGAATAATTTTGGGTTTTCACATATCCCAAAGTGGAACAACCTATTCTAGGTTGTGTGGAAATGTAGTGTTTTTTTCAGCTGAAAATTGGTTTGCTTTGGATGCTGCAATATTTAGACACTTCATGCATGTTACTAGTAGTTGCTTCTCTGAGTTGGTTTGAGTCATGAGGCAGAGAAGTGTGAAATGGATATATCCATTCTTTGCTAGTAGTCTGAACTAAAACAGGATGAAATTTGCGCCTGTCAAAATACTACTCGTTGCTTTATTAAAGGATTACAACATTACAGGGGTGATCTAATATAGTAAAAAGCTTACATTCAGTTATATACAACACATGCTACATCACACCGGTTAACGCACATCATACTGTGGTAAAGAAGCGATGAGGTAATAAGGGAAAAAGTGTGCAAGCACACAAGCACACAGTATACGTATCTAACAGGCTTACTGAAAAAACGCAGTTGACTTCCAGAGGCTTTTGTTCTCCCTCTTATATGCATAATTTACCTTATATTTTTTGTAGCATTTGCTGTTTGAAAATGGGTTTTACTATAATCTGTTCTACAAACCTACTGCAGAAGAATATTAGAATTATTCCAGTCTGTATTTCATAGTCGTGACTGACCTCTACATATAAACGAGTATATTTATTCTGTAATTTTATGGTACTATCTTATAACTGTGAAATATGGTAAATAAAACTGCTCTTGGCTACAAGTAACTTCTTTTATATAGTTTTCATCTACTGGCTAAGAATATTAAATAGCTTATATATTGGTATCCATCATTTGCCTGCAAAGTTGGATAGTCCCTTCAATTTATATTCGGCTATTTCTGATTACAGAGGCTACACAGCAGGTAATGACTGAACTCGGGTACAAAATACCGTGACAGTTGTGTAGTATAACATATTGGCTATACAGCACATCATATCTTTCGTAAATCCAGATTCATTTCCTTATGCAGGTAACACTTTATTTTGGTGAGAAAAATCATTAGTGTTTATCTGAAATACTTGAATCAAACATGAATTCTGATTTATAGGAGCAGATTACTAAAATGCTCAAAGTGAAGAGGAAAGACTAGTTTTATCATGGCAGCAATTGTTTGAGCGTCTTCTCTCAAAATCACAGTATATTATACTTAGCTTTATTCATGGCAGCTAACAGATTAAATTAATCATGCTAATGTACATATGTGAGCTACACAGTTCAAAGGATATGATTTCCTATGTCAAATAACTGCTTTACCATCATAATAACAATAAAACTCTTGCTGTACAGTTTGCAGTATTTGAGAATATTTATACATAATATAACATACAAAAATATTTAAATGTTGTGGCAGTGTTTTTACCACCCAAACTTCATTTACAGGGAATAAAATCCAGAAAGTTTTATCTACAGTCCATCTAAACTGCCAGTTCTAAAACATTTCATATAACTACTGTCAGTACCAAGAGATGTTCTGGTTGGTTATGTCACTTCAGTTCCTTTTTTATCTTCAGCTCTTTTTTCCTGGAGTGATTCTTAAAAATACAATATACAAGCCCCCGTATCTTAGCAATAAATGTACAATATCTTACATTTCTCATTTCTGAAAAGGTAATTCTAGCTAATAACATCATAGTTTTATCTGATCCTTAGAACAAGTAAGCAAACTGAGAGAAGAATTATTTCAATGGAATGTGTTAGGGTTAGGTCTTATCATCATAACAACTTTCTTCAGTGAATATGATCCCCCCCGGAATTCAGCCCAATAAACACCATCCTGATACCGACTGCGGTAGTGTCCTCCACGATACCACACTCCATTGAGATTTGAATGAGCACATGCATTGTACCACCATCCTCCCTTCTGGTAATGAGCACAATTACCTGCAACAGAAAGCTCTGATCAGACTTGGGAGTAAAGAAAAAAAAAATCTTACAGCACAAACCATAGAGAAAAAAAATTGTAACTGTTTTAGCACAGGGCACCAGGTGGAATTAGGCTTCTTCAGGATCCAGCTCTGTCGTTAGATGCTGCAGGTAGACTCATCTGTGTTACTCTCCCTTGCTGGATAACTTACTTGCATTACTGTGTCAATCTACCGTAGCATATTTTGCAGACCCCTGTTTAGTGTAAATGATAAACGTTTCAATGAGAACTGTTTCGGTGTTAGTATATATACGCATCAGTTTGTGTTTTATAAGTTACCAATTGGCAATCTTCTCAAAAATCTACTTTCCTTTCTGTGTATGACCATTAAGGTATTTTTCCTTTTTCTAAAAAAGAAAAACCCCACTCCAAAACACAAAAAAACCCAACTGGGAGTTGGGGGGGAAGGGTAAACAAGCAAGGTAAGTGGAAGAAGCCTTGTACCTGTGTAGACATCATGATCCCGGTCCAGTGTGGTGAACTGTTTACCATTGTGCCAAGTGAAAGAATCTCCTGCATTGCCATTGTAGCGTCCCAATCTCAGCTTGTAGTATTCACTTTCTGGCTCCACTCTGAAGCTAGCATACTCAGCAAATACTTTCCGACCTGACCAGTCTTCCATTGTTATGAGCAGCTTATAGTTGCCTTGATTTGTTAACCAATAAATATTCTCTAATCCAAGCCAATATTCTCCATCTATATTACCAAATCCTTGCTGAAAAGGAAGCAAGAGAAGCATATAAATACTGTATATCTGTTTTGGTGATAAATTTCAGTGTATTCTTCAATAGAAAACCAAGTAACTTATTTTATAAAGATTGCTTCTGGGAGCATAAACAAGAAAATTCCTTCTAAAGTAAGCTGCTGGCCAGTCTCTTAAAAATAACCCTTAAAATTAACTTTACCAATCATTTTTAGAGGGTAGACAAACTGGTCACTTGTCCTAACCTTGTATGTCTCCCAGTTCCTGAAAAAGTTCACAGACCCATCCTGCCGTCTCTGGATGACTGTCCAGCCACCAGGGTCATGTCGTTGATCACACCAGACCTGCATAAGCTGATTAGTGTTTTCTGGTTTTACAAGATAGATGGAACTTGTATCGTGGCCATCTTCTAATGCTTGTAGGCAGTCTCTCCAAGGCCCTGTGTCAAAACAGAAGCACTCGGTGACAAAATGCAGTTTAGCCTGTCTGTAAGGCAGAGCAATATTTGAGATGGGCTTACAGATCTGATTATATCTTCAAATCCAACTCTGTTCTTAGCTTCTAAGTATGGAGAGGTTTTTCTGGGTTGGTTGTTTTTTTTGTTCTGGAGGAGCAAAAGCCAGGTTGTTTAGCAGAAAGACATCTCCATGTTCTGCTCTGCAATGATGCTTATGCAGTAGATGGGCAGGTTATTTTGACCACTCATTCTACTGTAGGTGTACACTTTCCATTTAACCTCACGTGGCTTTTGTTCCGCTTTAATTTCTATTTCCTGTTTGCTTCACAGAGAACAAAAAAGGAGAATAACATGAGACTATATTAAGCAACACATGGTAGTTCAGAATCTACTACACAGGGCACGTATGAATTGTCAGGGAGACTGCTGGGCTTGGAGGCAAAATCTCCATCTGGGATTGCCCCTTGATGCCAGGCACAAGAGAGGTTTTACTTACACACAGTCACTAGATTTCTGTGACCTCATACAGACATCTGTTGGGAGCTAAATGGATTTTTGGGCCCAGAGAGGTGTTTTCCTAACAACGCAGTTGACTTGGTGTCATTAACTTGGTGTCATTTTTTAGGTAGAAGGTGAGCTTGTTGGATGAGTCTCTGGGCGACCTTGTGTAGTGAGAGGTTTCCTTGCCTGTGGCAGGGGGGTTGGAACTGGATGATCTCTGAGGTCCCCTCCAACCAAACCAGTCTGTGATTCAAAGAACCTAAACATGAATGACTCTGTGTACAAGTATTAATAATTTCCTTCAGAAAACAAAATTTTAAGTTGGATTTTATTAGAAGTTGGATTTTGTTAGATTCCCCAAAAATGTTATTGCTGTGGACTTTAACAATGGAATGTAAATTAAGGATGTAGGTGTTACTGTTGTCACCTTAGTAAATAGCAACACAGGACAGAAGTGTAAGACTTGTACCATGGAGTGCTCAGTTACTTAGAGAACCTCTAGATGCATGAGAAGACACTGCATTCACAAAAACTGTTTAGAGATGATGCACTTGTGTTTTCGGAAGAATGCCTTTTTTTTCCATTGGATTCAGTAGATTCCATAAGAATAGACTTTGAAAGTACCTTACATTCATGATTTTTAAAGACCTTTTCTCCAGTGGGAAGATATCTTTCATTTTAGTGGGTCTGAGAAATGTACATACAAAAGGTTTAGGACTTTTCCGGCTGCTTTGCTGCGTAAATGGAAGTCAACCTGTGTCACTGCCTCACTACCCTCAATATAAAGAGGGTAGTGCATTCAGGATCTACCCCTTGAAAGTAAAACCTCACCCCTTGTTCCTACTAAAAGTGTCTGTCCCCATATTTGTTATAGGTCATTCTAGGTACTAAAAAGCCACAGTAAAGTCTCCCTGGAGTTTTATCTTCTCCAGGCTGAGCAACCCCAACTCTTTCAGCCTGGCCTCACAGTAGAGGGCTTCTAGCCCTCCGGTCACTTCTGTGGCCTACTCTGGCCCTGCTCCAACCAGGCCCGTGTAAAGTTCTCATGAATTAGAGATTTGCCCAATTTACCTCTGCACTGATATTGTCACACTATGCAATTTCTTACAGAAGTGAGAAGTCATTTTTTTTCAAGGTCTTACATATGTCTTTATGGATTTGGTGAGACTAGTCATACATAATGAACCTTGGGGAAGTAGATGCTTGGATCTGCACAGCTTTTCACTAAAATAATACAAGGGAAAAGGAAACAGGATACTGGTTTAAAAGGTCTAATTTTCTGTGTAACTGATGTGCACAGATGTGTGTGTTTTGACACTTGTTGCCTACCTCTTCCAATTACCAGCTGGAAGTTACCAACTTCCAACAATCTGTTGGAAGAAACCACAGCTCCAGTCTGACTACTTGCAAGCAGGAGGATGTGGACCAATTAATGAGCTTGTGAACAGTGTAATGTGATGGAGAAAGGGTTTCAAAGAACGCTTAAAAGACACTCACATATAGGAAGATAGTGAAATACTCCACAAAGCTTGAATCCTCCATGAGATCAAAATCAAAACATCGCTATTGAAGAGACCATCCTGTAGCATACTGCTCCAAAGATACAGACCTGATTTTTCTCCAGCTTTTGTTTGTCTAGTTTTGTTACACAGTGCGTAAGAATCGAGGTATTTTTAGCTGAGTTTCTGCATGCTACAGTACAGGCTTTGGTGTGTTCCTATCTGTCAACATCATGAAGTAACAGCTTTGCAGCAAAGTGTTTTAGAGACTGTGCTTTATTTTCCCCCCCAACATGACAGTTGCCTTATCTGGTAATACTAAAGAGTTTGATGTCATTGGAAATATGTTTTGCAAATAGCCTTGCCAAATATTCTGTGTGAAGTTCATGTGTCATACTCTGTTTCAAGTCTTCAGATTCAGATGCTTTTGTGTCCCCTATCTTATTTCCCGAAGGAAGTACATGCTACCCATACACCGAAGAACAGACTTTTCTCTTAAATGGAACACATGACACTTGAACTATCTTTTTAAAGTTTGTGGGACTGTAGGTGAAACTGGGTTCTCTACTGGTTCCTTCTTTATCATGTAGATCAAACAATTTCTAACATTATTTCAGATGCCTCTAACCTTGCTTATGACAGAAGCTCTAAAATTCTTAATGAGGGCTACGTAGCATTGCTTACTGTTCCACCATTTGCTTCCCTTTGTTCCTGTCTTAGATCACAATTGCCCTGTGTGAGGTACAGAAGAGGCAGTATTCTTTTTTGAGTTACGCAGCACAAAAAGTATCACTTGCTAAATCAACAAAACTGTAATAACTTCATAAATGTTTACACAAAAAGTGTCTGTCAAACCTCAGAGATATCATGAATTGCATGAGTTTAGCCTTGGGTGCAGGTAAATAAAATTGAGATCAACTGTTGATAAGTAAAGTATTTATGCAGCGCCTTTTTCTCGTGCATGTAATATAAATCGTGGGTTGAATCCGTGGGGCTAGTGTCCAAATCTTAGATATTCAAAAATATTTCTCTTTGCTCGATTCCCATGCTTGTGCTACAACATGTAAATTAACAATACACATGATAGATACACAGACCACATTACTTCTAAGAAATTTCAATTACTTCATAATTGATTTAAATTTATTTTGCTAAATAAATACTCTGCACTCTTGATACTACAATTAAATTGTTGCCCACTGCATATTAGCATGTACTAAGATAGGCATATCAGTATTACTTACCAGATGGCTTATCAGTTGAAGTTGGTATACTAGTAACTGCTGGCATGGTTGGTAGAGTAGGTGGCAAAACCTTTAAGTTCTGATCACTCTGAATCTCATTAGTAGATATCTGGTTAATAAAGCGATTGTAAGCAGGAGGCTGGTATGCTTTATTTGGTGGCTGTGGAGTTTGAGGCAGTGGCTTCATGGGTGGCATTCTTTGACAGTGTTCTTCCAGTTGGGCAATTATCATTGACTGATTATTTGCAATTGACATCAAATGTTGGTACTTGTACTCTAAGTCTTTGTATTTGTTTGCAAGCTGCAACATATCTGCGGTTTGATTCAAAATCTTATTCTCAAGTTGAGAGAGTTCTAAGGCGTTGTCACGTTTTCGGATAATTTCATGTAGTAGCTGCATATACAGCTGTGTGACGCGAGAGTTCATGTTTCTGCTCTCTTTTCTTAAGAGTTTCACCTCGTTAACAATCCCACCATCCACCTCTACCAGTTGCTGGAGAGTTTCTATCTGTCTCTTTTGTTTAAGAAGTTCATTGTTAAGTATCTGTAGTTCTTGTTTGTTTATCCTGTTATCAAGAAGGACTTCAGGCTCCTTAGAATTAACGCAAATGGCACCTGTCACTCTCTGCTGAGGTACAATAAAGGTGTAAGTGCATTTGTCCTGTGTGTCGCTCGAACGCTTGTATCTGTTCATATAAATGAATTCTTGCTCTGTTTCTTCATTGCTGCCTTCCAATTTCTGTGTTTCGCTTGCAGTAGCTCCCACCACAGACAGTAGCATTAAATAGATTAGTCCTGTAGTCATCATGGTCCTTTAGTTTTGGTCAAGTACTCTTCTCCAAAGAATCTGTTTTAAAATAAATTTAATAATGAATAACAAATCAGTGCAAACTCACAATTGATTATCTGCTCTAAAACTCAGAAAATCTTACAAATATTGCCTAGTTGTTGGAATGCCTGTGGACAAATAAAACACTTTTGCCCACTGTGAACCTAAGTTGGCGAGGGTGGACATTGTGGCAAGTAACTGTATCATTCCTTGGCCAGACCTATAGTTACTGCTTGCTCATTTATCCAAGGCCTGCCAAGAACCACCAAAAACTGAGAAATAAACATCAGAATTTGAAGAAGAGTTCTTTCTTCCAGGCATGTATTACGCAGGTTTCCGAGAGTTATGTTTTCATTTAAATAGGACTTACATTATCATTTCACATTGACAAATACAATCTTTAGCTCACATTCTGTTTACTTCTAATATCTGCTGTTACAAGTTATAAAAATGTCTACTAAAACTCTTCACATGGGCTATTACAGGCGATAGAGCTTAGGTGAAATGTAAACGTTTCACTTTAGTCCACCAAAAGAGATGGTGGAACCTCCATTCCTCCAAACAAGTAAAGTTTTAATTTGGGCAAGGTTCTCAAGCAGCTTTGCTTTGCAAGACAAAGGTGAGGTCCCATCTGGTCTGAATTGTTTGGTGATTCTAGGCAGCTGCTGACTATGAATAATTGTTAGGAGGTTCAAGCTACTGATGGCTATGCATGCTTAAATAATTATCCATACTGAAAATGGAAATTGTTGTCAGTCATTCATATTTTTCTGCTTTTTGTAATAAACCATGGAAGTTTCTTTAAAGAGGCTGTAAATAATTCAGGCAAAAGTGACTTGGTGTAGGTGATCCTGCTGGGGTAGGGGGATTGGACTAGATGATTTTTCGAGGTCCTTTCCGATCCCTGATGATTCTAGGATTCTAAAGCTATTGCACACACGGTTTTTTGAATCGGTTCATTTGCAATAAATTCAGTTTCTCCAAACAAAGTAACTGTACTTTACAGAACTTGCCAAAAACCTTGAAAGCTTCTCTGATAGAAGTTTGGAGTTTGGTTTCTGTAAGGAAAAGAATATTATTTGGAGCCCTAAAATACAGGGGACACAAATTTACCTGAGATAGCTTTATCTTGCAAAATCAGCATTTGCACAGCAGGTCACACTTGGAAAGCCTGGCTGTTTGGCAGGTCTCACATTTCTGCGCAGAGAGACTGTTTTTTGAAGACGTCTGTCACATGCAGATGTGAAATGGGTTCCAATGTCACTGTTTCGATTGAAAATTTTTTTAAACTTTGGAAACCATAATTATTGTAACCACTGCCAAGTGATTTCCCCCCCCCCCCCCCCCTCAAACAACAACTATTACCTCTTTTTGNCCCTCAAAATTCACATGTATCTCCTATCTTGAGCTCAGCACAGGATTTGGGGTGCACATTCTTTTTTGAGCTGGAGGAATGCAGAGCAAGGCAGAACAGTGATTTTTTTTTTTTTCCCTCCTGCATTTTTTAATAACTGTTAAAGAGTTCATCAGCCTCATCTGAATGCATCAGTTCAAACGTCCTTCAGAATAGACTATTTTAGTTGGAAGGGATTTAAAATGATCATCCAGTCCAACTGCCTGAGCACTTCAGGACTGAACATGATAAAGCATGGTAAGAGCATAGTCCAAATGCCTTCTAAATGCTAACAGACTGGGAACATCAACCATCTCTCTAGGAAGCCTGTTCCAGGGTTTGACCACTGTTTGCAGAAGGTAAGCCATAACTGAATGGCATCAGCATGATCAGGCTGTGCTGGAATGCTTCTCTCCCATGATCTTGTCTGTACGTCACCTTTTCTGAAGTGTTCTTTCTAAGAAAAAGCACTGGAAGGAAAAGTATGTGATAAATTACAAAAATGCTCCTATACATACAGAAATAAGAACCTGTCTTCAGGTGGCCTTCTTCCTGCAGAGTCTGTTTATGAAGTGATCTGTTAAGTATTTTATCATCTGGATGTGCTCAGAATGAGGTGTATTTGTTGCACATTTTGGTGGACTTTTCTTCACTGCAACTGGATTCAAATTAGGTTCATAACCAATGTGCATAACCTTCTCCTCAATGACTACTCTTTCAGGGAGAAAAAAGCTTGTTAGAGGAAGTGGGGAGGGAACTCAGAGAAAGAATTTTAAGGAAGGATTTCATGCTGTTTAGTATCTTCTTCCTCTTTTTGAGTAGGAGGCTCTTAGATTCTTAAGACATCAGAGTTCTTTTCCATGGGAAATGAAGATCTTATGTGATGTCTAGCACACTAGCTTTCAGTTTTCTCTTGCACTTGTGCCAAGTAATCACTCATACTCTTCATACTTAACTAGTTCCACTGCCTGCTGATTGTTCGATTCTTCCTATTTCTCTGGCTCAGACCCCTCTTCATCTTTCCCTCTACCAGTAGTTGTTCTGTGGTGGTCTGGGAGGGAACTATAATGCTAGTGCCACTCTTGGGTAGCTGTCAACTTTTCAACCTCATCATTGCTGAAAACTACATTACACAGAAGCATGCTTGCATGTTTGTGTACATTTTCCTCCTTGATGGAAATACGGCATGTCTGTCTTTCATCCTTGCACACACTGACAAAGCAACAAGCATATAAGTGAAAAATGGGAGACGTAAAGGATGTGCACTTAAAAAGAAAAGTACGTGTTATTTTAATTCAAAATCAAACAGAACTTCTAATTAGGAATAGTATAGCTGTTCAAAGAGTTCCATTTCTACAGTGTCTGTTCAAGACCCATGTATTCATAAAAGCACTTCTAATGGGAGACAAACTTGTCCTAGTGCAGATGCACCTAAAACTAGTGTTGTGTATGTTTTCTGTACTTGGTTCCATGTGTTGTCTCTATATACTACTTTATCAAGAAAAATGGTATTTTTCTAGTCTGACTTTTCTGCTAGTGTTAGCTGCAGCTGTGTCAGAACTTTTGATGGCATTGTCTGGGCTGTAATCGTAGTATGTGTCATACTCTTGTGCAAAGATTTTGGTTAAAATTTTCATTTGTAGGCAAATACTGGCCTATCTGTGTTTATAACTGGAAGTAGGTAATAATGACATGGTTTGTTTGCTTATTCTTTATTTTGCTGGACAATGTTCCCATGATGTGGTGAAAAAACAGGGAAATAAACTTTATGACAGGGGTATCGGATGCTTCAGCATTTGATTGTTTTCCTGTCCTGTAAAGGGGGAAAAAATACTACTTTGGCTTTGCCTTGAAATATTTTTGTCATGCTTATATGGGCCTTTTTGTTAGACAGTATATTGGCTTTTTTATTGTTACGGATATCTTGAAATTTATATGTGGTATTGCAACAAGATTCGAGTATTTTACCATCTGAAATTACCTAGGTGTTTCATATCCTATAGGTTAATCACTGTTATCCTGAAATCATAAAGGTGAAATTGTTCACTTTCTTTTTTAAATGAGCTTGCCTTAAGACAAAGCATTAATGGCAGCAACGTGGCCTTGTTAGGGGTTTTTTTTAGCTTATAACAAAACACACATTTCATTGTGGATACTCTGACATGTATACCTGTTATTTGTTGGGTTTGTTGCTATGCTTCAGAGGGTGTCATTTTTAAAAAATAACTAGCAAACTGTCTGATTTTATGAAATAATATAACAGGAAAGAACTAAAGTATATATGCATCAGATGAAATAAGACTCGTAGCATCATGAAGTATCACTAAGCTTATTGGAAAATCCTTCCAGTAGCCTTCTGAAGCTATGGCTGGTTGTTGTTGGATTAAATTTGTTAACAAGAGACATATGTGGTATTACCTGGGAAAGAGATGTCTACGAAAGCCTCAGTGTAACCTGTCACGGCTCAGGAACTAAGGACGCATTTTATCAGCCTTCTGTTATGGTAATTACTGTAAAGAAGGTGAGGGAGTAGGTTTCCTATGTGACCCTTTACACTTGAGCAGGAGCACTCTCTAGTTTGTCAAAATAGGATCCTTCACTTAAGTTGCATGTTTGTGTGTGATAACAGCAATTTTACAACAAACTGCTGCTATTTCCTATCATCACACAGCTTGCCTAATAAGGCTCCCCAAATACTACATCACTTCGAAAGTTAATTCCAGAATTTGGGGTGGTTGTCTTTTTATTATTTCACTGACTTCTGTATATGTTTTTATGTATGTGTCCTCCTTTTTAATAGGTGACTTTCATTTCATTGAAGTGAATGGGCAAGGCCAAATGCTCAAAGTCTATTCCTGTCCCTGTAAATTGCTCTGACTCAGGTTAGTCCAGAGACTGGACTGGTAAGAGTATGTGCAGGTCTAAAGTGCCAGAATTGAATGCATAATAATTAAACTGATAACTCCAGAGGATTCTGGAAGTAATTGAGAGAGCTGAGAAAACACATGCATCAGAAGGATAAGATATGCAGTTTTTTGGCACACGGATCTTTTTTTTCACATTTCCCTGTGCAGTTGTTCTGACTTGGAAGGAAAAAAGTAGCTGTGCTGTCAGACGTACAGATGTATTCATTTTGCTGTGCTGTGCTGCTCTATTACAAAACTCTCTGCTGTGTGTGAATCAGTTCTTGACTGCTAGTCATACTTGGTTCAGGGAGGCTAGCGGCCATTTGATGGGCTGGCTTTTCCTACATACCTTATGTGCTGTGGTACAATCTTGTGCAGCTTCCTCAAGCGCTTAGACATTAAGGCATGTTCTCAAGAGGCAAAGCGTTAGCTATTACAGCCCTTATTCTTGAAAAGATAAATATGTTGATTGTGAATTCACCCACGGCTTGATAACTCTGTCCTAAAGAAGAAACATGGAAAACTAGCAACAAATCTTCACTGTTTCTTATGTCTTTCATATTATTAGGAGTTTTTAGATCAGTGCAGTTTGCATTTTAACTGCATTACAAAAGCAAATAGGGTGTCAAAAGTGTAAAATCCTATTATAAAAAGATTGGAGGATTTGGCTTTGGTTTTTGTTAACAAACATTAGGTTTTGCTTCTGCAGATTACTTTGGTAGTGTTTGTGGACATAACAGTTAAACTGGCATGTTCTAGGCACCAGGCCAGTAAAATGATCTGGATTTCACAACATCATTGTGATAAGATGGATAAGAATGAACTCTCTGAAGCTTCTTTTTTTTGTTTCCTATTCCTTGCCCTTTTGGAGGAGGAGAACCAACAGAGCTCTGATAAAAACATTTTCTTGCATGGAATTACATTAACCTATCCCTTCTATTTTTCAAGTAGTCTTAATATTTAATGTGAGGGGTTTATTTCCCCTTTTCTAAAGAGAGGGACTTCCACTGGTACCAGCTTTCTTTCAGAATTACCTGATGTAATGTGACTGTTCAGATTTCTGTTGTGAAAAAGCTAAACACTTACTTTTTTCAGCTTTGTAAAAGGAAACAGCAATTCACAGTGAAAATTCAGCACAGCAGAATGCCACATGTATTAAAAAAGCTTTACAGATTCAAGTTTTACATCATGCTTTCATCTCCTATTATGTTTAAAGCTAAGCTGAAATCTCAACTCTACACTTGTGGGGGAGATGAGTTTTGGTATTTTGCCAGTGATTACTTGATTGCATGGTAAGCAGTGCCACACTGATGGAAACCAAGTAATTGCTCTAGATAGCTTTATTGTAAGGCAATTTGTACTCAAGTTTTTTCTGTCATCCTAAAATTTTGGTGAAATTTTGGTTCAAGCACTAGTTTATCTTTCTTAAAAGGAAGTACTTTTTTCACTGAGGAGAATCGATGATGAAAGCAACACTTCAGAATGAAAGTATCTGAATTAGCTCTTGGACAAGTTATGTTTTGAAATATTACCCAGTGCTGCCAGAAACTTTAAAGGATTAAGTATCTGTTGCTGCTGTGTAACTTACTCTCAGGTTTTGGCAAAAGAGCATTTACAGTTTCAAGATATACCTATTTGCTTTGTGGATTACCAAGAATTCTATTCATGTTGTTTGTGGATTGCTCATGCTTTACTGAGGTTCTGTCATAGATGTGGAATGTAATTATTGAAAGAGAGCACTGCTTTTGTTGTTGCTTCCCTTAACAGCGGCCTCACCTTATTTTCACTTAATCCAATCACTACCAAAAAGCACTCATACTGTGTGTGCCCACATGTGTGCGTGCACATTGTCCAGAACAGTCCTTAAACGGCTTCAGTTTTTGTCACTCTTGTTTCCCATGAAAGATAGTAGTTAAATCATGTAGTAAGTATTTCATGCTTACACAAAGGTACTCGATCAGTGCTAGACTCCTTATTACATAAATGCTTGAAAGATTTTGAAGAAGATTAATTTCATAAAGCTCCTAAACTCTTAAGTTTTAAATCTCATTTGCCAGCCACGAGTGTAAGACACTGAACAGAGGTTCTATAATTTTTACTACAGGTGATCCTTCAGAAATGTATAGAAATAAGCGTGTCCCGGAAAGTCTGTTGAATTGCGAATGCATTTCAACGTGTTGGGGGAAGCTTCAAACCCACGGTTATTGGAGAAATAAGATTAAGAACAAGTATTTCCTACTCTTGAAAATAATGGCAAGAAGGTTTTTCACTGCCTTGCAGCACCATAGGATCTCTTAACCGTGTTTTCATATTTTTTTTTTTAAAAGAAGGGGGGGAGCCAGGCTTGCAGCTGTGCGTGAGGGAGCGCTCCCGA
>VZRI01010141.1:18537-126707 GCA_013397515.1 Upupa epops | reverse complement strand
GTCGAGAGAGGCAGCGTTCGCCATCAGTCCCTGCCGCCGCCTCTGGCGGTTCTTGCCGACCGCTCCCCCCTCGCGCCAGCCGAGAAATAAAGCGAAGCGGGTCCGCTCAGAGCAGGGCTGACACTCCTCACTGTTAGCGCTTCCTCGGTCGTTCCTCAGGAAACGACACGTTCCCAGCAGTCAAAGAAAACGTAATTGCCCGATCACGGCAGTTAACGTTCTGTGTAATGCAGGGTGAGAATCCATACTTTGGGCTTTTCATGCTTCCTTGCTGTTCGCCTTAGTCTGTTTCTCATTTGATTGCTGTGGATTTTTACTATTTCCCCAAACCCCTTCTGAATTTGGGCTATTTCAGAGATTTCTGTATGCAGGATGCTTTTTTGTTACTGGCTATCACCTTTGGCATTAAAAATGTTTTTGTAATTCAAATAAAATTCGCTTTTATAGCTGGCTTGGAATCTTGCGAAGACATCACAATTAAAACTCCACAATGCAACTTCATGTAGCTACTTTTTATCAGCAGCTTAGCAAACCGGTTATTTCACCGTGTTTAGACAGCTGTATGAGACTGGAATAATGGATTGGGTAATAGTTTTTAAAGCAGTTTTAAAGATCTCTCTGTTGTGAAGTAACAGAGGAAACCAATATGGAAATTAGAATAATCAGAGGACAAAAAATTGCATTTAAAGATGCTGAATTAAACCAAATTCTTTCTCTTCACATTAAGACGTAGACAAGTAGTGGCTATTTATTACAATAATTTCCGTTATAAAGTTACTGTGTTCCAAGCCAGGCAAAACCACAGCCGAACGTATGACATTAGCATATAAGTATGCCTTGGACAGTTTAAGATTCTTGTAGCTTCACAGGATGGCATGGGACTCCTGCAAGGAATATTGCAACCCTTTATTAGTTACTGTTGTTATGCTATCATTACTTTCTAATTTAACCCAAAAAGTGAATCCTTTCTGTTAAGGAAAAGATTGCTGTGAAGTAGTGTGGTCTGGATACCTGGAATTATAGCAGTCCAAAGCTTTTACGATGCACTTGTTTTATACAGAAAAAATGGTTTAATTGAGCCAGAATGTGGTAGTTGTATTAATTTTTGACAAATTTACCAATGGCCCATTAAATTTTCTTCCAACCTGCATATGATTCACGCTTCTTCAGTTCCAGAAGTACAGAGCTCCTCAAGGGAGTGAAGTGAGGAGCTGGAAAAGAGAAAGCAAGCGGGATACCATCAGTGTTTGCCAGGATAGCAAGATAGCTAGTTCCTCTGCTGATCTGGCAAAGTTGTGACTACTTACAGAGCTAGGAAGTTGATTCTCTGCTGAGATTACTACTTGAGTATTTTCATTTGAAAACATTTTCAGATCCTTTGCTTTTCTAGATAATAAAGTTGTGCCAACTTGATACGTGATGCAGAGCTTTTACATGGATGTGCCAGGTGTTCATGGGATATCTGAATTGTTTGGATAACGCTAAGTGTGTGTCCTTTGGGAAGGATTGAAGAGCAAAATGGGATTAACCTTCCTGTGGGCATTCTGCTTGGACTACATGGGAATGCCTTTTCCGACTTAGAGTAATGTGGAGTTCATTGCTTTGTTTAAAAGCTTTAGGCTGAATTATGTGATTTTTTTCAAAGCATTTCACAGTTGTTCCTTTTACTCCCCATACTGAAAATCTCAGAGATCAGTATATACGCATTTAAATCCTGCTTTTAGGAGGATACTAATAGCCAGTTACTTCTGTCTGTGAAATCGGACAGTTGTCTTTCAACCTGCTGATTGAGTCATTCACTCATCAAGGGGTGGTCTAACGTTAGATTTGGCTTTGAGAACTAGCAAAAATACTGTAAAAACAACTGGTCATAGAAGTTAACAGAAAGTCAGTGATCAGAAGCTCAAGGTAAGCAAAATATATAAAAATGTGTTAAATGGGCAAACTTGGGGAAATCAAGCTGATTAGTTTTTCAGACACTGTGCAGTTGATTTGCTGGACTGAACTCATTTGCTGCAAGATCTTTTACCACAAACAAACAAAAAAGTGTGTGGGGATGAATAGCATGAAAAATAAAAGTGGACAGATTCAGAGAAGAAAGGCTGTAAAGAAGAAACACCACCCATATTTAAACACAAGTGTTTATACAAGATCTGTCTCAGGAAGTCCCTAAACCACAGCTCACTGCTGACAGGAAGCTACATCTGGAAAACAACAATTGTACCTTTGACTTTTCCCTGTATTCTTGTTTTGAAGCATTCTGTTGCTTTCTAACACTGTGACATATGTTTAAGAATTTTGAAATGAATCACTATTACAGTGTTTTGTCTTTTGTAAAACATTTTTCCTGGTTCGTGGGAAAAGTGTTGGGAAATAGTTTGGTTGGGGTGTGGGGGAGGGAGGGAGGGGAAAAAATATTTGTTCAGAGAGAAAGCTTTGCTTTTCTAGGAAGCTCCAGACAGCTTCAGTATTTTTAGATTTTGTCCTGACAATTTCAGTGGGCAAGAGGAAGATTTGTACCAGTCAGAGGTCTTCCAAGGCCTAAATTCCTGATGCATTTCCAGCTGAATTACTGATAACCTTTTTTTTCCCCCCCACACACTGGTACCTTATTTTAAAAGTTGCTTGGTTTATGATGCACTTACTTGCTTGTTTTTCTGCATTAGACTTAATTGCTATGATGACGACAGTGGAATAATTATTGATAAAATGCAAGGGAAGATGCCAGAGAATGGCAAGTATAGCTTGCCATTGGAAGAATTGGAATTTGGAACTGTATACATAAAAATGGCACAAATGTTTTTCATTGAGAGTTTGTTGTCTTTTTGACAACAGCTGGCATCAAACAGACATGATAAACTGGGTTGTAGTTCCACCTTTGCTTTCCTGAGACTGATCCTGTTCACTCTGCAGCAATATGTATTACGGATCACATGCTGTTGCCTTGGCAAGGATTTGCCTTCAGTTTTTAGAGTACTACAAGTCCTACCAATGTTAACCAGTGTATACATTTGGGTTTGTAGAAAATTTTCCAGCTCCTCAGTCCATGGAAAATGCAGGGTTCTTGAAACCAATGATACCACAAAACTGTTGGCTGTTCTAACTATGAGCTAATGTCCTAAGAATGGTGTATTTGGTTTTACAGACTGCTGACTGTAGTGATTGGGGTTTTCTACCACTTACTTAATTGATAAGTTGCTTTCTGTCTGTCCCTTGCTTTATTTAGTATGATGCAACCACACTGCTGTATGTGGGAAAAGGCTTTCATAAATATAGCCGACTACACATTGGAGACATATTTTCTTTCTTCTGGTTTTCCTATCAAACCTGTGTCGTTATTCAACTCTTGGGGAGGAAAGAGGGAAAATAATGACTTTCCATAGTTTTCCTTCTGTTATGCTTGCCAGGTACTGTGTGTCCAATAGATACTGTTTACTGTGCTAAAAGAATGTACTATGGCCAGACATCTGTGTTACACTGCAGCATTTGTGTGTTAGCGGGCTTCTTGGTTGGGAATATCTCTTAGCAAGCGTATGTGGTGGTAAGTAGGAAACTCAGTTGGTTAATTAAAACATTTAATATTATTTTTCTCCTCTTATAAGTGTGTGTTTGTGGTTGTCACAGAAACGGTGCAATTTACCAAACAAATGCAAAAGATTATTGTAGTACCTGATCACGATATGATGTTAAGTAGGAGTAACGATTTGAAGTACCCAAGCTAATCTGAAATACTTCCCTATGGTTTCATTATGCTTTGTTGCAAACTAGTAAATACCTGACTAACAGCATACCTGCCTTACAGCATCAGTTTCCTAACTGACTTGTATTTCAGAATTGTGCACACCCTTAGCAGAGTAATACACACTAAAATATATGTCAAGTATGCAGCAGTGGCATGTTCTCTAACCTCTTGATTTTGGGTTCATTAACCCTGCCATGTCACAGGATAGTTCTGGACTACACCCTGTGCTTGCAAATGGTAAACTCCCAAAAGAGAGTTATAATACTGGCTTGTTAAGGGTGAATAGTGCTGCTATTTCTACAGGCGGCACACCATGATGTATTTTCTATAAGGAGTTTATACGCCCCACACACACACACACACCCACCCCTCCATGCTTCTCTCAAGTCTTCCAGTCATAATACTTATTGTCATTAGGTTGTTCTGACAGAAAATACTCTCTCTCAATGAAATCGTGATAAATAGATGGTAACAGTTGCTTGCCTAGGTCAAAGAAACCTGTAACAGAAAGAAAATTTGGATGGAGATTTTCTGACTTCCAGGCAAATGCCTTAAAAACAAATTTCCATTCATTTCTGCTTTTGTGGTTTAAAGTAATACCATGCCAGCTTTTCTCATTGGCGTTACTTTGTACGTGTGATTTCCCGTCCTGAAAGAATTTGGTCTTTTATAGCATAGCTGTTCTCATGAACTGTAGCTGTTCGTGAGAATTCTAAAGCTAACGTGCTTGAGATGAGATCCATCAGAACTGGATGAAGCCAAATCACCACTGATTTCAGAAGACTTGGAATCATTTTTCTTAAGAGCATGCTGTTAGTGCCCATCAGCTCCCAAGCATGCTTATTCACTTTCTGACCCAGTGCCAATTTGTCTGTCTCAAAAGCCTTATGTATTGAGTAGAGAAGTAACAGGAGAAGCTTAACTGCAAATCAAGACAAGCATTCAGACAAGTTTGCATCCTCCTGAACAGTGCGGTTCTCCATAAATACTTCATCAATAAAATTTAGCCTTGAAATTTTTTGTCTCCTGAATGGAGCACTCAAAATGCAGAATAAGGGTTGGTATTGACCGCTGCATTGCAAGGTCAGTATTTTATTGTTCTTTAGTATCTTTGTCTTTAAACTCTTAGTAATACTGCTGCTTTGATGAGCTCTGCAATAAAAAGTCAAGAGGGTAGGTATCACAGTTCTTTTTGACAGTTTAAAAATATTTGGTCCCCTTTAGAGGGTGTGATTTCCATTGATAAATTTAGTTCTGGATCATTGGGCCGTACTTTTCCATAGTCTGTGTTATTATTTCCATTATATTATAAACTAATGAATACAGTGTTGTCCACATACAATATCCAGCTGCAAAATTAGTTCTAGTAACAATGGAGAAAAGTCAGTATCACTGGAAAATGTTTTGCCTGTGGAAGCAGCTGCCCATGAGCTCACCCTCTGGAAAATATCCTGGTGGCTTCACATCTTAGCTTTTTTTCAGTGCACAGTAGCACAAATGTAAGCCAAGGTTGGAAAAGCTAGTGCTGTTTGTTTTCTTTGGCATATGGCAACCCTGAGACTTTCCTTTGAGTAGCAGGTTTTAAAAGTCTTGCTGAAGGGAATCATTTTGTGATTTCTTCTGTGCAAAATAAACTCATTCTCATAAATTCGTATTGTCACGTTGTGTATAGGGAAGAGTTCAGAATGCCACTGAGCGCTTGAAATGCTAGGAAAAAAATAATGCAAAAGTAATAATTTTGGAGGGAGGGAAAAAAAGAGAGGAACACTGTTGAAAAGGTGTATTCACAAAGATTATGCCTGTTAAGATTCAGTTTAATTTTAGTTGGTATCTGTCAGCTTGGTGTCTTCCTTCCTGCACCCCACTACGATGAGGCCATGTCCTTATACTTTTATTTGGAATTTACGGGACCTATAATAACACCACCTCATTGTTTTTGTAGCTTGTGTATCTTGTTGACTTCATCTGTTCATTGTCCTGGGGTATTTACTGTTTGTCCTGAAGAAATGTTTACAACCAGTGATACAGATCAAGAGGGTCTTTATGTCCTTGAGATCAATGAGAATAGCTGCAAAGGTGCTCAAAAGAGCTAGAAAGTAGCCATGAGCCAGATTGCTGTAAGGCACGATGCAGCATAGAGGCTCAGAGCAGTCAGAATTTTTACCACCTTTGACTACATTTTGATGCGACACTTGAGAAGAGGGGACAGTGAAGAGCTATATGCTGTTCTGCTACATGGAATTTAAAGCTAGATAGGATCTCCAGGTCATGGAGAAATTGCTGACTCAATCTTGTTTTAACTCAGCATCAGACTGCTAGAAGGCCATTCCAATCCTGGGGAAATCAGAGCACTTCCGTTTCTTCTGATGTGTAAGGTGCCTGATCCGTGTTGGCAGTTTGTAAGTGTTAGTAATTCTCACGTGCTTGATGAGGACTGAAGCAGCTCCCAGTTTGGTTATACTCCTTGTAATAGGTAAGCTCAGAATTGCTGAAAATAAAAAAATAGCTTTCCTCTCCTCTAAAATGTAAGTTAAAAAAGAGCGGAGTTATCGCTCACAAGAAATAGGATTTTGTGTGTGTGCGGAAACAGTTAACGCTTGTGCAATACTTAGTTAATAGCAAAGCAGGATCTTGCACAGATCATTTACTAACTCCTAGTCCATATAAGGTGGTTTATAAACACATAGAGCAACCTTCTTACTCAGTCCAGTTCAATTCGCATGCAAAAAAACCTTTGTAAAGCCAAGAGTTACCAGGTTAGCTTTCCGGGATCACGGTACCATGTCAGGTCTGTCACAGCTTTTAGTTTGGTATTGATTTTTCAGCAATTTGGAGGATTGCGTCTCAGACGGTTAGTCCTATATGACACTATGCATAGCTATTCTGATATCTTATGTAATACTTGTTGTGTGATGTTTTTAGACATTTTTCCATACTTAGTAAGAACTGGAAAGTATAAGTCTGAGTTTATTGTGGCAAGCGTCAGAAAGCATATTCTGCTGTTGCAGAGCCAATAGAATGATGTGTGAACTGACTGTTAAGGTGAAGTGCTGCAGAAGCTGCACGTTACAAAGCTGTCGCAAGGGCTCATGTATGTTGCCACATGCTGTTGTTTCTAGTGGATTCTGTTTCAGTTTAGTTTCAGAATGATTCTATTTCAGATCTACTTGAAGATTAGAAAATTTCTATTTAGCTTGTTTTAAAATAAAATTGTTCTTGATGGAGCATGTTCGGTCGCTAACTGATGTTCAGCGTTGATAGCTGGGGTTTTCAAGATACACAGAGAAAAGGGCTGATGAGAGTAGATTTTAATATAGCATTTTGTCTAGTCAGCCAGTGTTTTGGGAAAGTGCAATAAAAAAAGAACAACCAGCATTTTTGGCAACTAAAAATCATCTTTCCATATTGACTGACAAGTCTGGGCCTCAGCAAATAACTGTAATGTGCAGAAATACTTGAGTGCAGAGAATAGTGTCTGATCTAGAAGGCACTGCTGTGCACTGCTGACGCTGCTCATGGAGGTCAGGAGCTGCTGTGTTTGCTACTCACCTCATACAGACTGCCTGTACTGTTGTCAGCGGTTCATGGCAGCTGTCACTTCCTTTTGTTGGTGTCCTTCTCATGGTCTTCCAAAATGCTCATAGCAGACACTAGCCTATGTGAGCTCCTTGAGCAAAATGTCTTCTGTCCTGTTTTAAGAGGTGTAATAGAACCCAAGCGCTTATTATGGAATGTGTCAAAGTGCAAATTCCATCTTCTTTGTGTAACGGGCCCAGACCATGGCGGAGTACAATAGCTGCTGGCTGTCATATTCTTTAAAAACTATGCAACTATTTCTGTTTGAAACACTAGATCAATTGGTTGATTGATTTATTTGTTTCAGGAATTTATCTCTTGGATTTAATCTACATTGATTCTGCATATCCCGCTTCAGGCAGTATTATGGAGAACGAACAAAGATCCAACCAAATGAACAATATTCTCCGCATAATAGCTGACCTGCAAGTCTCCTGTAACTATGGTTGGTAAATTTTGTTATGCCTATTAACGATTAACTCTGTGAAAGCAGCTTTGACCGCGTGCAAAGGTGACACAAGAGGCTAACACTGATAGTGTTGAACACTAGTAAGTGATGTAGCTGCTTATTTCTGTGCAGTTTCAATCATGTAGGTAAAATAGGCAAACAAGTATGTATTCTAAATTGTAAGAGCTGTCACAAAAGTCGTACAAAGGTTACTGCCTCATGCAGACTACAGTGACCTACTTCAAGTGTAGCTAGTGCATTTGAGTTACAGTCTGTTTGCACTAGAGGCAGTCAGAGAGAATTGTCTTAGTATCTCTCCTTTCCTGTGCAGTCAGTAGGGTGTTTTTGGAATGCAGAACGTATTAATTCCGCTATGATTTTACTGTTAGTATCCTGACGATATGTTTACAAAATGAAATACAAATATTTTTATGTATACAGCAGTTCTTACATCGTGTGTTAAGCTTTTCCACAAACTTCACTTGTTGATGAAAAACATGAGGTGGTAGGAAGTTCTGACCTTAAAATTTGTGTTGTGATTCTAGCTTGTTCATGAAGAATCAGAATCATTCAGGTTGGGAAAGACCCTTGAAATCATCAAGTCGAACCAATAACCCTACTCTGCTAAGTTTACTACTAAATCATATATCTAAGCACCACACTTAAACAATCTTTAAGCACATGCAAGGATGGTGACTTAGACACCTCCCTGGGCAGCCTGTTCCAATCCCTGAGTACTCCTAAGACTTATTGTGTAGGCCCTTCACCAGCTTCATAGCCCTTCTTTGCACCCACTCCAACCCTTCAATGTCCTTCTTGAATTGAGGTGCCCAAAACTGAGCCCAGTACTCAAGATGTCACCTCACCAGTGCCCAGAACAGGAGGACAGTCACTTCCCTACTCAAACTGGACACACTATTTCTGATATAAGCCAGAATCATTTGCCTTCTTGGCCAGCAGGGCTCATATTCAGCCGCTTGTCAGCTAGCATCCCCAGGTCTCTTTCTGCTGGACAACTTTCCAGGCACACTTCCCCAAGCCTGCGTTGCTGAAAGGGGTTGTTGTGACATGGGTGTAGGACTTGGCATTAGTGCTTGTTGAAGCACATTCGGCTGACCTCAGCCCATCAATCCAGTCTCTCTGAGTCTCTCTGTAGAGCCTTTCTACCCTCAAGCAGATCAACAATCCATCCCAGCTTGGTTACTTCCACAAACTTACTCATGGTACACCCTATTTCCTTATCAGAATCACTAATTAAGGTGTTAAACAGAAGTTGTCTGAATACTGAGTCCTGAAGCACACCACTTGTGTCTGGCTCCCAGCTGGATTTAACTCCATTGACCACCACTCTTTGGGCCCGGTCATCCAGCCAGTGTTTTATCCAACTCATGAGCAGCCAGTTTTTTCATGAGAAGCTCATTGGAAACAGTGTCAAAAGGCTTTACGGAAGTCCAGATATGCAACATCTGCAGCCTTTCCTTCGTCCACAAGGCGAATGTCGTAGAAGGTTCATCAAGCAGGACCTTCTTTTCATAAACCCATGTTGACTGTGCCTAAAGCCCTGGTTATCCTCTATACAGTAAGTAACGATAGTCAAGAAGATCACCTCTTCCATAACCTTCACTGTCATTGAGGTCAGGCTGATAGGTGTATAGTTCCCTTGATCCTCCTTTCAGTCCATCTTGTAAATGAGTGTCACATGAGAAAGTGCTGGTTTTGGAATCTTGGCAGCTTCCTGCATTGCTGTGCATCAGATTTTTAGTGCTCTTGTTAAAATCAGAATGAAAATTAAAATATGGCCTTGAAGAAGCAATATTCTGGAAGAACGGGTGCCTTTAAAACAGTTGCCTTTATGAGGGCAGAGCAGTTTAATGACAGAGCGTGTTCCTGTCCATGTGCCACACGCATCGAAGGATTTTTCTGTCATTCTGGACTTGGCATCTGTCTGATCTGGTATTCGGCATCGTAATTTTTAAGTCTTTCCACTTCTTTACAGACATGGCTGCAGACTTTTGCTTCCCCTAACCACAAAACCCAAGCAGTTTGAATTGAAGCAGTTTGACTTCAGAGGTAGTCTCTAGTAAAATCCGTCATCTTTCATGGTGGTGAAACGCGCATCTGTGTTTTCTTTAACAACTGAACATCACTTCTGCTTAATCAAATCTTTAACAGCTTCCAGAGTCAAAGTGATATTTCTTCATGATTTGTTCTTTAAGAAGGTTTAGATTCTCTGTTTTCTCTAAGGTAACCATGGATCCAGGAAAAAAAATAACTAATTTTGGATTAAGTGCATGTTATTTTTTGTTGTTGCTTGAACAATCCACAGATCATCTTATAACATTGCCCCACGTGCAGAAGTATTTGAAGTCGGTCCACTACATTGAAGAACTTCAGAAATTTGTAGAAGATGACAATTATAAGTAAGTACTGTTCTTTCCTTCAGTTTTGGGGGAGTTTAATGGAAAGATCACTTCGCTGATGGTTTGATGACAAGTTGAACAAAAAGCCATTGGCTGGAAAGGTTTCAGGGTTTGTCTAGTGTTCTCAGTATTTTTTCAGTGGAGCTGATAATACCAGAATGTCTCAGTAAGATCCAGGATAGCAGAAATGAAATCGCTTTGTAAAAGATGAAAGCAGATTAAAATCTAATCTTTACTGTATTACATGATGGTTGTATTTCAGAATTTTGTTTAGGAACCTTGAGCTGTGGCCAGGATTGACTCTTTGCTATTGTAAATAATACGTTGAAAACATCTTCCAGTTTCAAATTGCCATGGTTAATAAGCTGGTACTTAAGATATAAATTTGACAGTTTGGGAGGGTTGAGCATGTCAAAGCAATGCTTACAAAAGAGGTAGATAAGAACTAACCCACACGGTGGTGTGAAATAGGCACCATAGAGAGCACATTAGTCAATATGTGAATGTGCTCCAGTTAAACGATGCAATAATCCTTGGCCACTAATTCTGAAAGAATTAGCACATGAAATCATAGGTCTAGCAGCCAAGGTTTTAGGTAACTCCTCCAAGGAATTTGCAATCATATGTAATTAGCTCTTGACAAATAGGGCACCACTATGAACAGATTTTAAAGCATTAAAGGTAACTAGGTGCTCAGTAATATATATGATGGTGGTATGAAATACTTTAGGATACTTTTTGAAGAGCAAGGTTATTAATGAACTTCTTCAAAACCAATCTTGTTTCCAGCTTTATTCAGTACTTAAGATCTTTTGTCTTAGAAATTGTGAATACTTAGACTGTTGTGAGGGTTCATCAAAGTAGATTATTTGGACATCCCAGAGGAAGAATTGTATGTCCTGATGACTGGAATGATAGTTACATAAAATTTGAAGTGTTATATATTTATTCTAACAACAGTTTATTACGTTGATCAGTAGATGTCTGTCAGAAGTAAGATACAGCTTAGAGTGCCTTTAAAAAAGTGATGCAATCAGATTAATAAAGTCTGCCTTGTAACTCAAGACTACTTTTGCCTTTAGCCTAAAAGAGGAGAACTTTGGGCACTAGAATCACTGTTTTTAAACGCAACTGGGAAAAAATAGGGAGGACAAAGACAAATCTAAGTTGTCATGGTAGCACAAGGATAAATTAATACAAAACTTTAGAAGCTAAATGTCAAAATGTGGTGCCTAACCTTCAGAGTAATGAATGGGATTCTGGAATGGCTTTCTTAATCAGAGTAGTGAGACAAATAATTAGATACTTTTAAGGTGAAACTTAATCACCTTAAGTGAAGGCTACCATTTGCAGACCCAGTGAATCAGAAGACTCTATACTACCAGCACTCAGTCACATGCATGTGAGCATAAAGAATGACCTACCCTGACCACACTACATTTCTCTGTCATTATAGCTGGTAATGCTGGCATATAGATGCAGAATTCCAACGAGACTGTTCAGGGAACATTGTCACCATATAAGAGACAAAAAACCACATTTGAGCATACCATGAGTCAAGCAAATTGTCTTCTAAAATTTGATTTTGAGCACAACTGCAGTGGGGTGATAACTCCAGCTGCTAAAGCTGCTCCACTTAGCTCCCATTCAGGCCACTGTGCGTACAGTGCTATTCCTCAGTCAAATCTGTCAATACAGATTCTTGTGATAAATGTGTGAAGAACTTTGTTTTTCCTGAGAGAATAATTCTAAAAGTAAAACCACATAGACAAGGTGTTCTTTTGGAACTTCTCCAAGTATTATCAAGACGTACTTCAAATAGAAAATGTCCAAAACTTCCCTCCCTTCTTAGGAAAAACTTAAGCAAGAGCTCAGTCAGCATTGAGTTGCTCACTGCAAGAGATCATACTTGGCTACAGTTTGATAAGTTTGTGCTTTGATCACAAATACTTTCATGTATGTTGACAACAGATACTAACAATAGTAATAGTTCTGTAGGAAAAGTTTGTATGATGTTTTAACAGCAAAATCTTTCTGTTTCATGGAAGTAGAATTCCTGTCAGACTACTCATGATAGATCGCTTAAGTTCTTCCTTTTCTTGGTCTCGTGATACGCATATTTCAGCTGTAGAGGTGCATTGTGCAACATATGCACTTAAACCCTTTTGAAATGTGTAGTCTGAGATGTAAATGTCAATGTAAAAACTTAACAAATGGACATTACTTGCCGATTTCCCATGTACATTAATGCTTCAGCAGAGTTGCAAACAGAGAGCAAAATGAACTGAATTGTAACAGGCAAAGGTGAAGAATTAGCTTTGCTGACACTGGATTGAATTCAGGGAACTGATCATGTTGCTTAACTGGACTTTTAGATGGAGTTTCTTGATGCATTAGCATTAACATATAAGTATGACATATATATATGGATATAAAAGACATATATATATACATCTATATATAATAGCTTTAATGAACTGCAGTGTCTTAGGAAGAAAATAGATTAAACATGTTTCTGTATGTATATGATACTGTGCCATGGTATGTGGAAAAGTTGTGTCATGAGTAATTCCATTTTAAATTCGAAAATCATTTTAACTACAGTAGCAGCCTTGCTGATAATGCTGTGGGAGAGTTTTGGTCTAGTTATTTGCAAGAATATCTCAAGGAAATTTAGCTGTTTTCTTTCTAGGCTTCACTATAACAAGCAAAAATTCTATCAAGGCACAAGAAGTATTAAAAAGATGGAAAGCATAGTAAAGCTGCTGCAGTTTATATACATCGGAGAACTTTGTCTTCTATCATTTTTTTTCATCAGAATAAAACTTTAAAGTCTATACCCATCACAACTTTTCATGTGTACCCTTAAAAAGATCTGTCATTCCAATTCCCTTTTTATTTTATAAGAATTTTTGTTATTTTGTTTGAATATTTTATTTCAGATTTTCCTCTCAGTTTTCCATTGCAGATCATCAGTTTCATAGGGTTTTGTGGTCCTGTGCCAGAAGAGGCATGCCTTAATAGGCAAAGAGTGCTAAGGTTTAACAGAGGGAATCGCAACCATATTTCTCTTTGCAGGGACTGCTCTTTTTGAGCCAGGGAACAGCATTAGTGTGCTCTGAAGAGATGTATGCTTGACCTTCGGCAGGGAGAACAGAACTGTCTCAGAACCAGGCTGTCAGGGAGAGAAGCTTAGATAGTTGCCCTAAAATGTATTGGCAGGATCCCAACACATATTTCTCCAAAAAAGAACCTCAATTACACTGAAAAGGAAAATTTGGCAGCCACTTTATGTAAACAAAGCTTTTCTCTACAATTTTTTTGTGCCAGTCCAATTGCTTGCTTTAGGTTTGTGCTTGTCAGCAAGTAGGAACACTCCAGAAAACCCCTGACAGTGATGTCATATCCTAATAATAGATCTTTCTTGCTTAGCCCACATACTGTTCTCTGCAGAAGTGAAGAAATTAAAACTTTTGCTAGGCACAGAACTAAAGGGGCGAAATGCCTTCCAACTATACAAAACGTATATTTATCTCATGGTATTGCTGGCAGCCGATGGGCTTCAGAGATGCAGCTGCTGGAGGTTGTTCTTCTTCCTCCAGAGATGTATGACATGATGTGAGGAGAGTGCTTGTCCCTAGGTAGGCACTTTTTCCTGGAGGTGGACCGTGCTGTCTAAACATGTGGTACCATGTTACATCCTTTCCTCACTGGCCAAGCCTTGCAGCAGTTCCAAAACAGTATTTTTGGCTGACCTTTTGGTATAGTTAGGTCAGGCCTAGTATTTTCCAGTTGTCTTTTGAGTAAAGCTAGTTTGAATACTTTATTCGTACTACAGTGCTATCTGGATAGGACAGTAGGGTCTGGAATCCCATCACGTGGGCTGCTATCTATACATATAATTCAGTTCTCCAGAATGTATTAGGCAAAATCTTGATACTCTAATACCAATATCCAGGTGATGTGCAGAAAAATCAGTTCCAATTTAGATTCAGATAAGGAGAATGCTATGAGAAAGCATCCAAGAGAAATTAGTAGGCAATCAAAGCATTATATTGTCTCCTAATAATAATGGCACTATGAGAAAGTGCCAGCTGCACCGTATCATAAAAACAGTACGGTCTTACGGCAACAGGAATCGTATGGTAGTTGCTTAAAACATTAGTACTTAAGACAGCGAGCCTTGGCCATATTCCATCTTACATAGGCCTCCCAGGCAGCTATATTCCCCAGACTTTTTCCAAGAAAGGCAGGAACAAAAGGAATCCTTCAGTGCTAGTCTGAGCACTGGAGTGATCCAGCAACCATAGGATCAATCACTATGGTTGTGACTTGGCTGCCGCTTTCACAGGACATTCTTGGAGGCAGTGAAACTTCCAGAATCCATTTGACCTACTGTTTAAAACTACGCAGACAGACCCAACTGTTGCAGATGTGTCAGACCCATTTTGCTTTGTATACAAGTACAGGTTAGAAATGCTCCGAGAGCTTTGAAGGACTGCACTGCTGTATTGCAACTTAGAACTTCCTTGTCTCAAGAAAGATGAGTAAGTTTTAGCCAGGCTCCTCATGGAGCAGCTAAATTTCTCATTCATGCAAGGCTATTCTCTGTCTTCATTCATTTGCTTAGAATTAGGAGAATTGAGTAAAAGTATTTTTACCGTCCTAGCAGTAGTACCATTCTGTGTAGGAGAGCAGACTGTCATGAAATAGAACTGCGCTCAAGACTGTCTACCTGTTTTATTTTCTTCATTTCTCTCTTCCTCTTATTGGGAAGGTTACTCTTCGATGAGCTATATGGCAGCACTCAGTAGCAGAGTGTTATTTAGGACTGGATTGGCATAGAGGTCCAGCTTACTTTAAAGCGCATACCAGCTCTAACATGTTCCATAAAATATTTTCAGTTTCAGGCTTTAAAAAAAACCTGGCTTGTTTAATTTCAGGTATGCTGGCACAAAGGTAGTTTATTACATCTAGTAATACTAATGAATATTATTTGGGACAGTGAGCTGTGAAACATAATTTGATATGTGATGGGTATGAACTTCGAGCATTGGTTATGAGCAAATTAGGTCTCAGATCTATTGATCACTATATATATAGTATCACAGCCTCTGAGGGGTAACGTTGCTCATGCTGCTAGTGTAACCACATGCACATGCAGCAAGGCGAGGGTAGCTGAGCATGCACGTGCATGACATAACCTGTGCTGCTCAGGGGACAATTCACTATCAGAGGAATGGCAAAAACTAATTTGGGTGGTGGCAAGCAAGCCAAGACTGATTGAAACTGTATGGGGTCAGTATTCTGACACAATATTTTTTCGTAATTTTTTCCAGCATTCTAGGGGAGAGAGAGATGAGGAGAGAAGGGTACTCAGGAATGGCATCTTATTGTCAGAATACATTTCCTCTTATCACAGTTTATTTTAAATATTTTGGCAAACATGTCAGGAGGAGTGTTTTGTATTTATCAACATCCAAATTTAGGCTCATACTGGTTTGTCCTTGTTCTAATTCACCCTGTGCTTTCCAAGATGAGTAACTAAATTGCATTTTTTGTTATTTTGAAAAGACTGCAAAATTAGCATTGTTGATGTCAAGTGACATCAAGCGAAAAGGTCTAGAACTGTTAGAAGGTTAGACATTGTAAAACATAGGTTTGTTAACTGACTACACACAGAGCATGGTTGACAGACAGTGAGGACTATGGAGAATGGGCTGGGTGGTAGCCCCTGTAAAAATCTTGTGTACATGAAAGACAAGGTAGAAACAAAATGATAGTTTGAAATTCTGTTCATAGGTTGCTCCCCACCACCCCTTTGCATGTTTTTATCTAAAGTTAAAACAGACTTTAATAAGTGTTGGTACAGCAGAGTACTGGAGTCTGAAGCTTGAAACCGTCACAACTTTTTTAGGTGTTTGTTGCTGTGCAGTCGGTGGCAGCAGTTGCTTCCTTTGGTTTTATGCCTATTCCATTAACATTTATTTAACATTGTAGTCCCCCATAATTTTTTGCTGAGTTGGTACAGAACAGAGGACAGCTATTTCTGAGCGCGCGCTTCCACATGGCAGTGGTATAAATTCAAGTTGATGCACAGAGGGAATAAAATGTTTACTGTTAGGCTTGTGTCTAAATTTACTAACTTTTGGTGGTGTTTTTCTTTCCAGGTGAAAGATTATACGAACTTATATTTTTACACTGATATGGAGTATAAAATATCAATTTTCACTTATCTTTTTGTAGAATTCCCTCACAGTTTCTTTTTTGGGGTCTAACAGATACTGATTTACTTTAAAAAAACACTGTTGTGTACATAAAAAAATAAATAACTACACTTCCAATGAAGTTCCTGCTTGACACTTCCAAAATAATGACTTTCTTCCATTTCTTTCAATTTTTATTGAGAATTTTTTTGTTAATTTCTCTAAAAACTTGTTTTTCCAGATTATCATTAAGAATTGAGCCAGGTAACAGCTCTCCTCGACTGGTTTCCTCCAAAGAAGATCTCGCAGGTATAAAACTTAATTTGAAAATTTGAGTCAGGACATAATTACACAAATCCTCCACTGAAATATATGGAAAAAAACATTTTATATTATAAGGCTTTGGAGGAATTAGTCAATGTGAAATACCGTCTTCTGTTGCAACCACCAAGTTGGCTTGTAAGGGTTGTCAGAGAATTGACCCTTTACATCCGTATGCTCCACTCCTCTGATAGTTGTAAAACGTCCATAGCTGGCTTGTAGTTGGGTTAGCACTGCCCTTTGTGTTACAATAATTTTCTCCTCTTATGGTATTCACCTTTTGGAGGGTCTGGTTTCAGTGTTCATTTTATTAGGCAAAACAAATTCCTTGATTTAAAATGAATGAAAGCAATTTGCATCTGCAAGGTAAGCCTTTCTTCTGAAACCAAAGGAGGGGTTTGCCTTAAGATGTTTAAGATGATTTATTAGTAGGTTTCACATTGGTAATAGGTAGCATAAAAGCTATTGGACTTTCTCTACTGAGATTAAAAGCCCAGTGCATCTGAACTTGATTGACTAGTGCAAATTGCCCAGGTTGTCCACAAGTCCCCCACTAACCTTGTTACCCTATTGGAGTCTTCTGAGGGACTGGTATTCCCAGTAGTATTACTGTAAGCATTTTTTGTCCAGAAGCCAGGCCTGGTAATTCAAAGATCTTTTCAGTAGCGTGAGTCACCAGTAAAGTTTGCTGACTTGTATATGAACAGTTGCAGTTCAAGAGAGAACCCAGGGTGTTTGATAGCTTTGGAGCAGAAATTAAATTGTGTGGCTTTTTACAAATGCTTACATTTTCATTACTACTTAATAAGTGAAGAAGGAAGAGCACTCTTTTAGTACAAACAATTCAATGCGGTAAATAACACAAGTAGTTCTCCATTGAGGTTTCTGTGTGAACTAACACATAGTTCTGAGACAGTCCCTTTATGTAAAGTGGGATGACAAAAGACTTGTGATAGCTTCTAGCAACACTAAAAACTACAGTACCATCCATAAATCCACCAAAACAGTTCAGTTGCCCCAGCACACAGTGTATTTCCACGAACAAACTGAAGAAACGTCAGACTTCGTGAAATGTACCGCAGTGCTATGGGAGCCGCATTGTGGCATGTTTGATTTTTGCTTTCGTGAGGTTCTGGTTTCTCATGCTCAAAATTAAGCCATCGCTTCTCCTATGTTTGCGTCTGGCATAAGTAAAGCAGACAATTTCTGGCTTCATTTTGTATTGCTCACACTTCAGTGCTTTATGCAAGGGTTTTGATGTTAATTTTTCATCGGGATGCTTCTGAAAGTTGAAGCTTTCATCATAGCAGCATAGTAGGTGATCATCAGCAACACTTGGTAATTCTTAATCGAGAACAGACTTTATTATAGCTGTAATGGAAGGCAATTAAAAATAAAAAAATTCCAAAATTGGAAACAAGATTGTGAAACTTTCCTGAGCCAGGCAAGTAATATGACTTTATACGGCAGTGAAGTAGGCTGGGGTCCACAAATACTGATAGGGGAAATGTTCAGCAGCACCTACACAATATGAATACTGTATCTGTCAGTATTCAAAGACAGTAAGCTTCCCCCTCTAAATCTGCATTGCCCACTTACACTTAATGAGAATTAAAATTATAGAAACCAAGTCAGTTTCTCTTGCTCCATTCTTCTGTTAGAAGTTCTGTGGAAAGCTTGACACACTCATATTTCTTGCTAAGCTAGTGAGTTCTCACTTATTGCCAATTAGACAAGTTAATGCTACCAGCATTTTAAAATGCCCGCATGAATTTGTCAGTGACCTGCAGCTGTGTGGCTGCAAAAATGGTACTAAAGGAAATCAGTGTACTAAAGTACACTGATTGTTAAAAAACAATTCCTGGAGAAGGTGGGTTAGATAAGCTAGCATGGATCCAAATTTAGATTTAACTAAGCATGTATGGAGGCAATAATATATTTATTTCACAATATTAATAAATAGAAATACAGCTGTATGTTAAACTTGAATAATTTAGAGCAAAAATGTCCAAATATCAGTAATGAGCACAGTCAGAGGTACTAAGTCAACTTTGTTTGGATTCAAATTATAGTTTGAGGATGCTTTCACCTTTGCCTTTGCATGCCAGGAGTATTTTGAAGTCAACAAGCTGTTAAGGGTATTGCAAACATAGTTTAGGCAGTAGCTTAATGTTCCAGTCAACAGTCTAAGACATTGGATCCTGAATATAGCAACTTTGATTTGACATACCACCTTCTTGTAGGTTTCTTTGTATATTTGTATACTTCAAATATAGGAAAAAACTCAATATCATAGTGATGCTTCCAAAGTCGTTAATGGATTTGAGCATAGGCGTAGTGTCCTCTTCATGTCCTAAAGTATAACAACTTGTGTGATTGATGAATGTTAATTTTCCTTCCCAGCATTGTGAAGCATTTATATTCTACCCAATTTCAGTTTTCCCTCTTTGAAAAGAAGATTAACAGTTTACTTTAGTCACTGTGGGTTTCTTTTTCCCCCCTAGAGTATCTTTATGAGTATAAGGCTCTCTAAAAACAGTTAAATCCTTCAGTATTCCTGTTTGCAAAGCACTGGAGAAAACCATGTGTCCATTTTCCACTTTGGCTGCCAACTGGTTTTCCAGTAAATTCAAACAGGAGGCAGACATCTGATTAAAGTGAGTGTCTCACAACAGGCTATGTTTTGTATATTAGTGGCTAAGATGGTCTCGGTTAATTACTAAGTGCGTATATAATTGTGAATAGTGCTTTCACAAGAAGATTGTATGCCTTCCCTAATTCTTGCAAGTAGTTTAAAAATGAGCTTTAAACAGTTGAATTGTATGCTTTCAGAAACTGTGTGATTCACACAACTTCCTTGGCAGCAACTGAAGTCTGCTTCTGCTGCCTCACTATGGTTTGTGAGAGAAAATATCTGGAGAGCTTATATGGCATCCTGTATATTGTGCAAACTCTTCAGTTTCCAGTTGAATTAGCCATCAAAGCCATCTGTGTTCTGCGGTGTTGGCTAGGAGGTGCCCAGCGTTTATGGTACAGCTATAAGACGGATTGTTTGGGAACGTATAAGACAATACATTTCCTAGAACAAAAGAAGATACTTACTGTAATATATGGTAAATAACTTTCTAAGCAGATGAACTTAGAATTTGCACATCAAGTGTAGCTCAGTATAGAAAATGTTTGTGCTTTTTGTCATTCTCTCTTTAACGACTCAGGGGACACTGCTAATCAGAATATAGAAAATAGAAAACATAGCACTCGTTTTCTGACATATGCCATGTTTATCCTGTCTCGGAAAAATAATGCAAAAAGATGCAGTTCAAATAATTACCATGTGCAGAAAATAGGACCTAGTACTGACTCGAAGACTAGTCTTCATGATTCTGTGATTTTTAACAAGCCCCTTCATTAAAGTTAGTATTTAGAAGTCCTTTCCAGCAATGGCTGGACTTCAGCTGTGGGCAGCCCTTAATCTGGGGTTTTTGTTATGCAATGGGACGGTCCTACATCCCTTTCTTTTTTTCAATATAGGTCTTGGTATAACTGGTGGGAGGATAATAAGTAGACCTGAGGGCCTATCTTATGACCCTAACAGGAATCTGGAGTAATTAATCTGAAACAGGAGTACTGTCTTTTTTTTTTTTTTTTTTGGGGGGGGGGGGTTGGAAAAGCTCCCTTTTGTGAGAGGGGGTTNNNNGCCCATTGTGCTAAGTGTGTTCAACTTTGGGAACTGCGAAAGAACTTAGATTCACAGGTAATTAGAAGCAGTACATTTTGTGGATGCAAAATGTGTGAAATGTAGGAGTTAAAAATTAAGGAGTTAAACAGAAGGAAGAAGAGCTTGGATGTTTGCACGTTTGTAACCCTCTGAAATAGGTGTAACACACTGGTGACGTCTGTACAGCAGTCCCAGCATTTTACAATAAAAAACCCCCACACCGTCATCTTCTGTGTAAACACCAACGTTGACATTTAGTTTTACCATTTGTTTTACTGGTTGCTTCGGTAACTAATAAATAGTTTGTGCTAAGTGCTTTAGCAGCCAATTGTTCTGTTGAAATGGGGATTCTCTAATCCTCCCCCAAGCGCTTGGTTATTGCCTGGTGCACATAGTATCTGCTTTTCTTGTGCTGTGCTTAAGGTAGAAATGGAATAACTAAGTTTTCCTCACAAAAGTTTTACAGACCATCCAGAACAATTCGATCTTCAGTGGCAACTTACCTCCAGTCTCTCCTTCTGTGATACTTGCCCTACAAATTTCTGCTAGTCGTCTGAGTATTGAAATTAATACCAGACTGCTGTGCAGGTTCACATGTTACCAAACAATCCATCCAGGATTAGTGTGTTGAGTTTTTACCTTAGCAGTCCAGAGAATCACAAAATTGTAGAGCAAGAATCTGTCAAGGCAAGTACAATGCTATCAGGGAAAACGACTGTGCTCAGTTTAACTTAGTTATTTTCTGTAACTTAGAAAACATGTCTCTTGAGTGTCCTAGTTTACTGATGCTTATTTGTAACTAAGCTATTACTGCCTAGGAATGTTAAGAACATCCAGAGGACATGGAGCTTTTCTGCTTTGAGTGTTCTAGGCTTGGGGTTTTTTTGACTCTTTCTCCAGAACAGTCACCTGAAATAGTTTCTGCAAAAGCTTTTTTTTGTGGATTGGTTAATGCATTTTGTTGAACCCAAACTTCAGAGAGGTCCCCTGCAGCTATTCTCTCACAATGGGTATGTCTTCATGCCAATATGGATGCCATCCAAGCTCATGCACTACCCTGCGGATCCAGCTGCAAGAAATTGAGAATTTTTCTGCAGCGCATGTCAGGGTTCTGTGCATGCCGCTGATGCAGTGTGAGCAGCACAAACACTGACAATAAGTGATTCCATAAAAGTAACACCTGAAATTGAAGCGTCACTTCTATTCAGGAAGAATTTGAAAGAATGACTTCAAGAGCAGTGAAATGTACATTCAAAGCATGATTTGTTATACTTGACCTTGAAAGAGTGGCATAAGCAAAAGTGCCCCAGGTTTCTGACCTCAGCAGCAATGCCTGTTTGCATATTGTTTCTGGAGAGAGCACCCAGATTTTTATTCGTCTAACCAAAGTTTCATTGGTTTGTTTTTTTCCAGTGGGTTTTGTGGGGAGCATGAAGCAGTGCTAAGAACAAGAGTCTCCGATTCTTGTTCTTAGTTTGCTGTTGTCTGAGAAGCAGTGCTAACATAGAGGTCTCTTGCATATCCTATTGATAGATTAATAGATTTTAGCTGAATTGTAAAGCAATTATCTGAAAATTAAAAATACGCTTTTATAATAGCCTTCATTCTGGGATGAGGTACATAATTTTAGGTTCTGTGCATAAAATTCTTATTCTGTATTGTGTGTTTCTGTAAGTAGGTCTTTCTGTTTGAAAGTTTTAATTATCACCCGCTGGCTTTTGTTGCAGTGGCAACAGAACAGTAAAAATGTACAGGGAAGATTTAACTAGAGCATCTGTGGCTTGAAATGTCTATTGAGTTTTAGAAACAGAGCTGGTAAGTGTCAGTTTTATGTCTTAGTTGCTCAACAAAAAGTAGTAAATGGTTGAGACTGCTTTTCCTTCCTCAAAAATTGCTCTCTTCTTCAGCATATAATACGCAACTTGTTTTCAGTTTTCTGTTCGTATCTCTAGGATTGGCTTGTTGGTAGATTTCTAGTGGAGAAAAATGGTGAACTGTAACTCCTTCGCCCGGCTGCTTTTTTAAAAAGCTCTGGAGACTGTAAATGTTCATGTTCTACTGAAGGGTTGCAAAAGTAACATTCATTTATAACATTTGAAGGATTATTCATGGAAAAATTATGCGAAGGAAAAAACAGTGAGATCCTTTGGGATATGTGTAAACTTTTCCAAATGTTCTTGCCACAGATCTCAGAACAGCACTCAGCTCACGCTGATGAAGTTGTCTAGCGTTCTCTAACACAAACAAATTTTTAATAACATTTTCTTATTTTTTATACACTATTTTTGTGCATGTCAGCATAGTCTTGAAAACGATGCTGAGAAATAATGAAAAGCAAACTAACCCTTGTTCACGCCAGCTGACTGGAAAATCCTGCTAAGAGTTCTTTGTCTCCATGAAAGGCAAAATAACAGAATAGCAATCATGGTAACAGTATGCACTAGGAGTGGAGCCAGGAAGCCAGGAGAGTAAAGANGGGGGAAGGGGAGAAAGAGGGCAAAATAACTTGATCTCACATGAATTTTTTTTATATTGGAATTTTGTTATCAGCAGTATCAGCCATAGCTTCCCAAGCTAAATGCTCAGCAGTCTGGTATGTCCATGAACATCCCTTGGGGTATGCAGTTTTCATCACTATCTCACCACTTACCCTCTTTGGCATCCTTCTTGGCACGGGCTCTCTTACATCTTACCCCCTTACAGAAATGAGTTCATCTCTCTTGTGTCCCATAACTCATGCTGACATCCTGTGCATCCCAGACTTCTTGATGAACCGAGTGTATCCTCCAACACAGGTCCTTTCTAACGAGAACTCTAAGCTTGTAAAGATTCTTCAGCTTAGATTCTTTTTACCTTAGCATAGGGTTAAGAGAGCCTTGGAGATGAGAACAGGGTAGATTTGCACCTCTCACCTTAGTCAGGCAGTATGTTAATCTGAAGTATGATTCTACAGTGTTATTTTCAGTCTGAGGTATGCAGTGCTTTTAGACACATTCCACCACTTATTACAGAGTGTTTTAAATGAACTATTCATGTAGGTTATAATAGTGATATGATTTGAATATATAAGTTCTTTAAAATACCTGGATTGGAGTCCAGCTGACTTTGATTTTGTAATGGCTTGATTGTGTCAGACAAGAATTGTTATTCGGCCTTTCTCTAGGCAAAATAGTTTTGGTGCAGTCTCCATGCTTTATTTTGATGATCATTTTCTTAGAATAAAATGAATCAATTTTACTGCTTTCAGCTCTGTGACTCTCCACAGTGAGAACCTTCAGTCTTTAAACTCTTTGTGTATTACGAAATGTAACTGTTATTTTCAGAGGTGGCATAGTGGCTATGGAAAAGCACCACACCGTAGAGGTACTTGTGTAGGGTCTGTGCCACGCGATTGCTGCTCTTTCACAGGCTGTAGCGTCAACAGTTTGTTAAACATAATGCTTCAGTAGCAATCAGTGAACTTTCAGACACATTGACACCGAAGTTTACGTGAGGTTTCAAATTAAATTCTTGCTGATCTATTTCCACAATTTTCATGGAAAGCATCTTTTAACTGCCACTGTCTTCATACTAGATCTTAGTTTCAGTATATTTTAAGCTTCTTAGCAGTAATAAATACCTGTTCATAAGTTGAAAAATACTGTATGGAGAGGCGCCACAAAGAAAGCATGTAAAGTGAGCTCATATTTGTGAACCCAGTTTGTCAGAAGAGCTGGAAGTTTTCAAGTAAAAGAACTGGCAGTCATTGCTCTCTGTGTAAATTTTAAGAATTTTTAATATAAACTTGTGATCCGAGACTTCAGTGGAATATATATGTTCTTGCTAGTACTGCAACACAGGGTTTACAATGAGCTAGTCACCATCTAATTGTGCTCAGTGCCATAGTTTTCATATTCTACCCTAAACTTAGCCTCCATGGCACAAGAGGAAGAGGAATCACGGAATGGCAGAGGTTGGAAGAGACCTTGAAAGATTATCTAGACCAACCCCACCCTGCCAGAGCAGGATCACCTATTTTCTTTAGGGAAGGAGCTTCCACTGTCATCTTACAGCCCAAATGCAACAAAATTACTCGAAAATGCAGTAGAACGTTGTAGTCAGCCCTTTTCTGAGGTCAGAGGCATATGAATTTGGTTGAATCTCTGGATTAAGTAATGATTAAAAATGCTTAAATGTAAATGTACAGGATCGCTGAAGCCACACACGCCACTGGTTGCTGTTACGTTTCACAGATTCTCAACTGTGTGATGGTAGCAAAGACAGATAAAAGTGCTGTCTTCTGTAAGATGATATGTGGGAACAAAATAGAAAACAGGGTTACAAACAGTTTCCTCTTTTTGTTCTACCACGTAATTTATGATCGCTCGATATTACTGCAAGTTCCTCTAGTGAACTCATTTCCCCTCTGTTGATAAAAACAGTTTCTTGAATCATAGAATATATCAAGGGGGAAGGGACTCGTGAGGACCAAGTCTGACTCCCCACTTCTTGAACGACTACCTAAAATTAATCTAATGAAACTACCAACAGTGTTGTCTAGACACTGCTTATATTCTTGACAGGCTTGGTGCCATGTCCCCTTCACTGGGGAGCCTGTTCCAGTGACCCAACACGTTCTTGGGCCCATTTCTGTTATGGAGCTCCACATCTTCTGAGATTCTCTGATCTTCTTATCAAACTGTGCTCTGAAATGCTGGGGGTTTGAAAGGTCTTTGCCTCCCCATGTCCCCCTCACCATGGCAACTTACGCCACCACCTTTTACATCTTGGTGTCTATTCAGAGTGGTGTTGCTGCCACTGAGAGAAAATACTTGCCACTTCTGAAGAAAATACATGGTGGCAGAATAACCATGAATCTTCTTTGCTTGTGTGATCCTGAACTTTAGGCATTTATAAAGGGTGATATAGTCTCTTAAAGTGTCTGCAAACACTGACATTTTAGGAGTTGGGTAACGGCTGGGATTTCAGACAGCAGCAGGAACTGTCTACAAAAGATGTTCTGGACATTTTGTGACAAAACTCTGTATGTCTTGTGTCTGTCTCTTGCATGGGCTTGTTTCTGGTGTGTGTGGGGGGAACGAATTAAAATGTCTTGTGGCCTTTTTTCCCCCAAAGGGAGTCAGTTGTTTCAGCGCGTACACGTTTGTTAGAGGTTTTGTTTGGCACTGCCTTTGTGTGTGGCACTTTAGCTACAAGTTCTTGGTTAAAATTTAGTTGGGGTCTCTAACCCATGACACTATTCCCAGTTGGGAAGGATGGGATCCAAGGTGGACATGGTGACCCTGGTGAGACGCATGGGGATCCAGACAAGGACCCACAACAACATTCACTAAGGATGACAGTAGACTATGTTGTTCTTCACCACATTGCAGACTTCACTGACAGCCTTTTGCAAACAGCATCAAGGAACTGAAACCAGAATAGCTCATCTATGTTTTCTGTGAGGCCTCAAAACCTGTACAATGAGAGAAAGAATTGCAGTGGAACATGTTAAGAACTCAAAGATGTTTGAGAAGAAATGCATTTGCCTGGCCATTAAATACATGGAAAGCCCCTGCTTTCTCTACATGGTGAAGCTGTGAGTCAGTGTGAGCAGATTGTTTACAGTTTACTCACAACATGGAGTTGTGAACAAAATTCAAAACATATGTGAGCATTCCTGCTCACACCCAAAGTACAAACGGACTTTATGGCTCTGCCTGTTGCACATCCAGCTATTGTAAGGGTGCCAACACTTTGTGTAGGAGTTTGTTGTTAGAGGTGTGTGTAAAGCTGGTTTAAAAATTATTTGCAGACAGGTCAAGAATATAGAGATAAATTCCTAACGTAAACTGATTGTGCAACCACAATGCACGAGAAACAGTTCTTTAGAAACGGTGCCTTTTGTAACGATTCATTTAATCAGCAAACACACCAGCCCATGAAATTTGCGGGGGGTTGCAACCGTTCAGTGTTAAACGATCCCTGTCTTTTAGGTCCATCTGATGTGTCAGCAATTCTGAAATTCAGCAGGAGACCCACATGTCCTGATGCCTCAGTTGCAGCAAGTCTACCTACACCTCCTGTCCCAAGGCACAGGAAGAGTCACAGCCTGGGCAACAAGTGAGTACTCTATGCAGCTCATGCTCAGGTTGTTTTATGCTCTGCAAATGTTTAAGATAGCAGCAAACCACTCTGGTATTTGTCCTTCCTGTTTTGCTGAAGTCCTTCAGGCTGTACTGTGTACTCTCTAGGTTTTCTCTTGACACACCGTTGTTTCTGCTGGTGCCAGAGGTTGACAACGCTTGAAAGCTGTGCATCCACGCTGGTTTCCTAGTGTGCATAACTGATTTTTTTTCCTCTTGTCTTTTTAAACATCTTGCTAACACGTCTAAGGAAACTTCACAGCTGCTTGGCACACCTCATCACTTAGGTGCACTGTTTTACCTGAATAGCATGGATAAGAAACTTATTCCTCTGCCATTTCCTAACTAAGTGTGAGCACCTGCACCCTGCTTAAGGTTTGGGCGTGCAACTTACTTCACAGTTACCAGGTTGGCGAAAAAGAAGTTGCTGTGTCTTGTCCAAGATTATGGACCGTTGTTCTGTGTTACGGTGACGGACCAGTAAGCGGTGTCTCAGCTGAGCTGTGTGTTTTTATAGTTTTCTAATTCCAGCCTAGGGTGTTCAGGTTTTGTATGAGAGGACTCAAAAACTTAAAACTTCCCATTCTGCAAAAACTTAATAATTGCCTGCCACGGAATAACCTATTGATAAGGTAAAGTCTGGGTGGAAATACCAGGAGCCAAGGCTTGCTATTAGATGACATAATGGGGGTTTTGTGGCTTTCTCTCTTGTTTCTCCAGCATGATGTGCCAGCTCAGCGTAGTCGAGAGCAAAAGCGCCACGTTCCCGACAGAGAAGCCACGCCACCTCCTGGATGACAGTGTCCTGGAGTCGCATAGTCCGGCCCGCAGCCACCCACTCAGCTCACTCTTCACCAACGGCCTTTCCATAGGTAGAGTCTGGGGAGCTGGCATGCCCACTGTTTTGTCCCCATGCTCTCGAAAATCGCAGAGATACCTGAGAGCAGGGAAGAAGGAAGATCATTAGCTTCAGTACAAAAACCTGATGGTGCTTTTCATGGAAGAAAGTAGATCAGCACTGCTACGCAGCTATGGAGAAAGAAAACTTCACTTGTAACCGTATGTTTTAGAAGATGGGAGAAAAGTTTAGCTGTGCTCTTAGACTTCAAAAGAAAGAAACTTGTGAACAGGAATGATGATGATTACATTGTGGTATTAAAATTAATTAATTATTATGATAAAAACAAGGTTTGTCAAGAATCTGTGTTCTAAGCAAACAGTTTCCATGGTGCTTTAGAAAGATTATTCTCGTTATTCATAAACAGTGTCTTTGTATTTTCCCTTGGGTGGTTTTCTTATTTGTTCTCTATCCTACTCTTTTTCTAGATAGCAGTGAAAGCTCAGAATTTAATGAGGAACTACCATCAGGACTTGAAAGGTAAGTTAGTCTTCATGTAAACTCACTGAACTCTCTACAAACTTAGTTAAGAAATTAGTGAATAAACCCTAGCATAGGTAAGCCTTAAATCAGTATTTATTATCGAATTATTCATTAGTTATGAAAAATGTTTCAGACCTTTCTAAGTTACTGTCTTTTTCTTCCCTTGGACCTGAAAAGATTGGGAACTGTCTCAGTCATATTTACCGAACTTTGACTGTTAAGTCTTGGGCAAGAATTTCCCTCATCAAATGTTTGCATTCACAAACAGGGGTCGTTTGTATGCCACACTGGGTCCTAACTGGAGGGTACCGATCCGGAATTCTCCTAGGAGTCAAAGCTGTGTCTACAGGTACAGTTCAGGGGCTGCCTTGCTCAGTGTGTGGTGCTAAACTTCTATCTCTCCACTTTCTTGGTGTATTGCGTTTTGTGTCTACACACAAGTATCCTTGTGTGACCATTTCAGCTAATGAAAATTTTCCCCACCTGCTTGTGAAAATTCTTACTAATGCTAAAGGAGAGGTTCAGCCCAGTTTAGCTATTGATTTAAGTAATAATATCTGGCTTCCACATTGCAGCAAAGTAGCATTTACTTTGGGTTTTATGACATCGCAGAAGTAGGTTTGCCATGAAGGCCGTCCTTGCCTTCCATGACACTGTGTTGGGAGAGTACCTTCTTGACTCTTCCTGATTTGTAGAATAGCTGCCCGTGATGCGTGTTCATATCAGAGAACTGTAGTGTCATGGGTAGATTTTGTACAGTAAAGAGCTGTTACCTTGAACCCTGAGTAAGAGAGGGAATGTCTTCAGTGCCGTATGTCGCAGGCACTCCCAGCATTGCTAGTCACTAAGAAGCAGATCATCCATTTATCAGCCAAAGAATGGTGACACGATGTTGTATATAGTTAAGAGGGATAAAAATCATTGCATCCATACCTACCCTGGATTTGATAAATTCTGTGGTAGTGGCAAATGAAGAACTGTATGCTAGCAGTAAAGAAATTAGGGTCCTGAGACAGTATCCTGTACATATTGAGATGTAGTTGGTGCTTAAACCAAGTGAGTTTTTATTTTATATAAATTAGTTTGCTTCAGCTGTTGTGCAAATTTAAGTCCAGGCCTTTCACTTGATCTGGTGACACCTGGAAAATGCTCTTAATAAGCCCATGGTAGACTACTTTGAAAAATATGTACAAGCTAGAAATATAAGAAAATAAAAAACAAGTTAAAAGCTTATTAAAGCCATAAAGAAGAATTATTCTCTAGAATATGTTTCTTAACTTTTATCCACCATTAGATAATGTTAATGCTTGTCTTCATTCCTCTTTTCTGAAGTCATCTACAGCTTCCATTTCAGAGTTAGATTGTACTTGGGGTTTTTTTAGTGGCAGCACCTTTTCAGTGCTACGTATGTGAAGCTCTTTGTTTGGAAAGGAAAAAATATTTTAAGCACTGTACAATAAACTACTTGTATCATTTTCCCAACTATTTCCAATTAGCCAGGGTAATTTCCCCAATTTTGGTAAAGTTTTTTTTAGGTAGTTCAGTTTAAGATAAAATTACATTTGGAGGAGCTCTTATTGCTAACAATCTAAGCTGTAAGTTTCAGAAATCCAGATAATTTTTGTCATTTACCAGAATGAAGTGGAAAACAGCCTGTTTTCCTTTTGACTTTGGGCCTCAATATTTAATCTTTTCTATTTTATTTTTTCATGTGTAGGGCCCTAGAATAGAATCTTTTGGTGATTTAATGTTTTTCAAAGAACCCGATTTCTAGTTCATGTCTAGGTCTGGAAAATACATTTGACAGACTCAGGTGTCAGATGATACAATATATGTAAGGCAATGCAGGAAAAATATATTTACAGCTAAATTATATTACTGGCTTCCTGTCCTGTTCTGTCTGCTCAAATACAAACAGCAATTTTTTGTCTCTCCAGCCCAACAGGGGCCTGCAGCTGCACCTTAGGTTGTTCCACAGGAGTCATTACCATGGAAGGGCCATTAAGAAGAAAAACTCTGCTCAAAGAAGGCAAGAAACCTACTGTAAGTTATTCTAACCCTTGCTGTGATTCTGATTCCCCAGTGGCTGATGTGTTGTCCAGAATTAGATACAATCTACAGTTTGATACCACACAAAAGAGGGGTTTTGTTGCTATAATATAAAATAATTTTCTGTTCAAAGTTTTGACGGGGTCATAGCAGGTTGTAACCTTTATATGTCATTTGATCTGCATAGTTTTGCTTCTCCCTGTGTTTGCAAGCAACATGTCTCAGTTGTGACAGCAGAGCAACAGCAAAGCAGTTCTGTAAATCAGCGTGCACTTCTCTGACAGCAGAAATTTAGTATTGTAGTGAAATGGGAAGGTTGCAGGGCATTCACCAAGTCACAGTAATGCATACTTAGCCTAAATCCACAGATTTCCTGTGGTTCTTGTCCCGTGCAGTTGATACTGTTTTGTTTCCTGTAGAATTCATTGATTGCTTTAAGTGCAACACTACTGTTCAGTGCTAAGCAATTTGAATTGCAGGGATGTCATCTCAATAAATGCTGATCAAATACAAAAGTGTTAAGTTCTGTCCAGTAGAAGGCAGCACGCTGTTTCGCTGTGAAGTAATCAGTCCTGGTAATTTGATGAGATGCCCTGGTAAGTTGGATTGTATTCACAGCCAGCCAACCAAATTTACGTAGGTGGGCTGATTTATGCCAGCAAACACTCTAACTCTCCATTCCTTGCTTCTAAAATTAACTGTGGTAGTGGTTGGACTCGCCTGTGAGTGGATTTTTGAAATCTTGGAGTTACGCAGTTTTTCCTAATATTTTTTCCTTTCTGATTCAGCTCTCCTCATGGACTAGATACTGGGTTATGCTTTCAGGATCAACTCTTCTGTACTTTGGAGCAAAATCTTTAAGAGGAACTGAAAGAAAACACGTAAGCTTTGTTTTTGTTCCAAAGCCAAAAACTGCGTCATTCCTAAGCAGATCTGGAGGGGCACTAGATGTGTACTTGCTGTTTCAGGCTAAGCCATATGTCAGTATAACTTTTACAGTCAAATCAATCCCTACTACAGTCTCATCTTTGACTGATTTGTCTGTCTCTTTCAGTATAAATCTGCACCTGGTAAAAAAGTGTCCATTGTGGGGTGGATGGTGGCACTGCCAGACGACCCTGAGCATCCTGATATTTTCCAGCTAAATAACCCTGACAAAGGTAGACGTTGCAGGATGGGTATTGTCTGTATTATATTTCTGCTACAGGGAATAGATTAATCTCTGTTAATGAGCTTGTAGATTACAGAACCTGAAATGGCACTCATCTAGAAGGCTGAAGAGGGAGATTTTCAATGTTATGAATTTCACGGGAGGGTACAAAAGAAATTTAAGTTTGGCTGTAGCCACAAGTCTGAAGAAGAAGAAAGGCAGGAATAAATCAGATATGACCTAAGTGGGCTTTTCTGTGGGCATAATTTGGCCTCTGTGCCCATACTCTCCTCTTAGCTTTGCAAGCCACGTGTGTTCTCCTCCTCCCTTGACTCAGGCATTGTTGGATACCATGCCCCACGTGGTCTCTGTTACATAAGCAACATCCTGTTTGAGCATTTGACGTTCAAATTAATTTAACAGTTTCCTTCAGGATGTTGGTTTCTCACAGAAATCTGAATCCCTTGAAACTAAATGTCGGTCTACAAATTTAGAGCCTTTGGTTTTCTTATTTTTGTAGGCAATGTTTACAAGTTCCAGACTGGTTCACGGTTTCATGCAATACTATGGCATAAGCATTTGGATGATGCATGCAAAAGCAACAAGCCTCAGGTAAGTTAGTGAAACTTCTTTTTACACCCTTCTTCACAGTTTCCACAAAATCCTTGCTAGAAATTATATCCTGTTTTCAGTCACACACAATCCTGTGGGGACAGACACAATTCCTCATTTTGTACATTGAACCAGTTTTTCAATAGGAAGAAAAACTGTTATTTAAAACTAATGAAATTCCATCAAGTCAGGATTTGTGCAAGTCTAGCCGTCGGTTTGGTTCCCAGACCGACATATAACCTGTCTACTCACTTCAAGTGAGGTAACCACATCTCTGCTTCAAAAGGGGCTTTCTCATGGACAAAGAAGGCAAACATGCTAGCAGATAGTTTGATACCAGGGTCTGTAAGTGCTACTGAAGTGTCCAACAGAATTCTATTCATCCTTTGTATAACAGCGTCTTCCTTCTCTTAAGGAAAATGTCCACTGTTTAAAAAAGTGTCCAAAGAGTACACTAATGGGATGCTGACCCTGTTAGGACCTGAACCAAGATGGAGCTGAAGAATTTTTACACATACACCCCCGCCCCCCAGTGCATACTGATGAATGTTTAGAATACTTTCACTGGATTTGGCCTGTAAAGAGAAGAATTGTCAGAGTCTTTATCTTTCCTATTAGTTAGGGCGTTAGTCCTCTTTTGAGCCTGCTTGGCCATGATTCCACTTTTCACACGGAATAATAATTGATTAGCCCACTCTGTTTTGTAACCTTCAATTTCCCAGATTTGTAATATTGTACTGTCATATATTTATTGTACTGTGGAATAATTTACATTCTCTTCCAGGTACCTGCTAATTTAATGTCATTTGAGTAATTTCCTCTCCTACCTGATGTGGCTTCAAGTGCCAAAGTGAAGAAACAGGTTATTGTCCTCTCTAAGGAGGAAGAGGAGAATGGTTTTCCTGAAATGAGCCAGCCACAAATATTTCAGCACTTTCCTGTGTAACTTGAAAGTGATTCTGACACAGCTTTTAAAAGCAGAAAGTGAATGTTATCCTTAGGACCCGATCTAGTCTCATGCACTGAGTGAAAGCAGACAAGCTAAGTGGACAGAAGATTAATCCTGGCTGCAGGATTCCCTCAACTTTTTGTGGTCAGAGATTGCCATGAACTGTTGTTTGACCACAAACTGAGCATCAGTATCTTCTGCCTATTCTTTTTTAAACGGTTCTTTTTATTGTTAAGCTGCTTTGTGTGACTGAAGAATATTTGGCCCATGTTGGGTTTCAGTTCTTTCTAATGCACAGAATGAGTGACAGTGATAACTTGCTGCAAAGTGTCAATTAGAACAGAAGATTGTGGAACAAGGTTTTTATAATCTAAGTCCACTGAGTTGCTTGGCAGTGTGGCTGCCTCAGGTTTTGTATCAAATCTATGGACAATTCTGCTTTCACATTTGAGCTATTTGGGAAAAAAATGTATTTTGGCACAAGACATTTGGTTTTATTTTCATTTGGTGATGTTATTCAGGAATGCCCTGACAATGGATCCATGGTTATTTAAATTTATGGGGGGGTTGTGTGAATGTAATGTTTTATAATTACTGAAATCTGTGGTTTTTTTCTTCAGTCTGAGTGTTGTTCATCTTAAACCTCTTGGTACAGCAATGCAGGTGACCAGGTGTTATGTACTACCCTGGCTCCTCAAAATGCCTACATGTCATTTTTCCTGGTCTGTCTGTGTGAATGACTCAGCTCTGTTCAGTTCCCAAACATGATGCCCCTTTATGATATACAGTACTGGCACATGGTACCACTATTACAAAACCTTTTTTGCAGCAAAAGCCAAGGAAGAACAGTGGAAAAAGTATGAAGAAGCCTCCAAAGAGGACAATGGAACAACAAACAAACCTGTAACTGAGCTGCCTTCTCTGAAAGAGAACTCTGTACATCCTTATCTGGATCCCTTGTGCCCTAACACTCCTGTGGTCAGAGGGGTTTTTTTCTGAAAAAGGCTCAACACTCAGACTTCATCAATGACCAAAAAAGTTCATGTTACAGTCCTGGGAACAAAGCCTAATATATAGGAGCTTTTGAAAGAAAAACAGTTCCTGGTGACAACTGCGTTTTGATCCTGTGGCTTGTGAAAAGCCTATGTAAAGCCAGCAAAGTTTCTTTGAGAGCTCAGAAGTCGTGTGGGTTAAAAAACCCCCGGTATCTTTATTTCTCCGTTTTCTTAAACTAAGACTGCTTTGAGGTAGGAAAAATATCAGTATCTGCATGGGCAAAGCGCCCAGTGCTGAGAGAGTTTTGAAGCTTTTGAATGCAGTAAAATCCTGTCACCAGGAAATGTCTTCAGACTGCTAGAATACGACACAGTCAGAATTATTCTGCACCTATGGACTGTAGTGATGAGTTATTAATGAGATTAATCATGAGGATGTGAGTGTTACATAGACTGCCATGAATGTGCCACCTAAGACCATGTGTATCGTGTGACATTACCATTTACAGGGTTTGAACCAAAGCTATGACACACTAACCTAGGCAGAACTGCTCAAGTCAAGAGGTTAAAAAAAAGCATTAAACGGCTGTTTTTAAGTTACTCTATCAGTAGCCCTTTGCACTTAAAATGTAATAATCTGATCTGCTGAAACGCAAGCTAGATTTAAAACAGATCACTTGCTGGCATGAAATGTTGATACATTAGAAGCATGTAAATACCTGTTTAACAAACCTCCATTGGAAAGAACGGTGACCGATGCAGTAGCAATAGAATGAGCCTGTACACACTTAGAATTTAACAACTTTCAGAATTTGAAGACTTACATATCTTAGTGTATGTACAAGAGGTAGAGTGTCCTAAACTTCAAATACATTATTCTATGCAAAATCACAAGCTGTGGAACATACTGAAGTTACAAAAGGCTGTTTTCACTTGCTTGTACAACACGTGCCCAACTATAAAGAAAGTGTCTTTGCAAGAAACCATGATGGACCCCAAAACAGCATGGCATGAGTAAAAGGCAGTATACTTTAATTATTCTTACACCCTGACATTTGTCACTGACAGTGAGTGAGTCTGTGGAGGCATTAAACCCTTAAGTCCTAAACACTGAAATTTGGAAATACGTCAACATTAACTGGAACACCCTCAAAGCACTATTATTTGAATGTAAAAAATCCTTGTATAGGTACAGAGGAACAGAGCAAATAATGGCTTTACACAATAGTCAGGTGAACATCTTTTCAGTAGAGCACAATGGTGAAATTCCTGCACAATACAAAAAATATCAGAATGATAGCACTGGAAGAATATAAAAATATCTTAAATACCTTTTAAATGAGATTTTAAGTATTGAACTGTTTGTAGCTGCTGATTTGAGTGGTTTTAATGCTGTCATTTGGTACCACCTGCTATCATCTAGTACTTTCAATGTGAATTGTAAGCTGCTGTTGAAACACAATGTTTTGCAGATCAGTACGGATTATGCAGCATTTTCACAAAAATATGACAAGCCATCTGAGTTTTCATCCATCAAAGAGAAATAACTGCAGTAGTTTTGTAAAAGTAAACATCTCAGAATTACTATTTTCAGAATTGTGAAATGTATGTAGGCAGCATTATTCATGTATTTATTAACGTGCAATTTCGATGTACTTCCGTGCCAAAATGCGTGTTTTTCCAAATAGCTCTAAAACGAGGCAAAGAAAGTCGTTTTCAGTTTTCAAATCGTGACTTGTTTGTCACATGACAAAGTAAAGTAATTTCAGCATTTTGGTTTGGTTTGTGTGAAAACTGTTGCACTACTTTTGGCTGTGTTTTCCAGCAGTCCACTGCATGCCATTTGTGTAAGGATTCTTTCTATGATTCTTGCAAACTGTCTCACCCACAATAACCTTTGGAATCTAGGTTTTTGGCAAAGTATTTTGTTACCTCAGTCTTGTATCAAGTTGCTGTATTTTTCAGTTTGTTACATTGATAATGATTGTTTGACTAATTAAATACTTTAATGTAAGAGAAGTCTGTTTACTTCAACAGCAATTGCATTTGGTTGTAAGTTTAAAAATGTGCAGAGTATGTATGCTCTTAACAATAAAATCTTCTGAAAAAGAATAGTAGAGGTATAGAAGGAACATTTTAGCTCAAAGGCAGCAAGCATGTTTTATCTGTGAATGAATGGGAATACAATTTGTTATTAGCAAAAGTGGCTTTAATAGGAATTCCTAAAAGTGCAGCTTAACAAAATTTGGTGGCAAGGTTCACTCCATTACTTACTACACAGAAGTAGTAAAACTGCATTAGAGTCACGTAGACCGAGGACTCAAAAGAGTAAGGGTGGCCCTCCCATTGAGTTATAAGGTTCAGACACCCTGGTGGGCACCCTGGCTTTCTAAACCGATGGAGCTTAGTTGCAGCTAGGTCCATCCTTAGTGTCAAAGTTAGACAATGATTTATGTCTAACAGAAGACATACAGTGTAAGAAAAACCTATTGAGTCATGTCGAAGCTCAGAACAGACCCCCCCCCTTGCTTTGTGAACTGCTCAGAGAGGCATCTGTGTGGCTGGATCTTAGACAAGTTTATGTCTAATGGAATTAGCTAGATGGATTTATTATTAATTGAGCATGCTCTCAGTCCGTTATTGAGAATCTGTTGTGAGTAAGGAGTCTCTCTGCTTACTCTCAACTCTTTGCTCTCAAACCTTGAGAGGGGATTTTTGCCTGGTGTGCAGTCTTGTTGCAGTTTAGAAAGAACTCGAATGAGCTTGTCCAAAGGTCTAACGCTGGCAAAAGGTCTCCCTGCCTTGAGAAGCAACCTTGTGAGGCATCCCAGCTGAACAGATCACTGCCTTGCAGCCACAGTACCGTTCAGGAAGAGTTCAGAGAAGGCTCGCTCAGGCTGCCATATTTATGGAGTAAAGTGGTTGGCTCATTGTCAAGTTGCCTACCATGGGGCCGGTAAGCACAAGACTGCTTGTATTCACAACTGTCTTTATTCCTTGATAAATGAGACTTGGAAAAGCCATTGCTATTCATGTGTTAATTACATGATTGGTGATCTGAGCTCATATGCATGTGTTCACTCGGTCACTCTGTTCCTTTGTGGGTTTTTAAAGGATTTCTTGACCCAGCTGTGGCTCAAGCCCTTCCCTCCTCCAGAGCCTGCATCCATTACTGCATGGGTGCAAATTCTTTCCTTACTGTGTAAGAAAAGATGAAGTTCATGACCACTTGAGGAACTTATATGTATGTATATATATATATAAATCTGTGGAACATTATAAGCACAGAGTTACGAAGGAACTGGCTGATGTAGTTGCTAAGCCACTCTCTCCATGATATTTGAAAAGTCAGGTGCAGTCCCCTGTGACTGGTAGAAAGGAGAACCCTGGGAATTACCAACCTGCCAGCCTCCCTTCTGTGCCTGGAAAGGTCTTGGAACAGATTTTCCTAGAAACTGCTAAGGTCTGTGGAGGAGGATGGGGAGATAATATGAGTCAGGCAGCATCGCTTCACCAAGGCCAAGTCCTGCCTTGCAAACCTAATGATGAAGTGATTACACCAGTGGACAAGGGCAGAGCTATGGATGTTGTCTGGAACTCCGTAAAGGCTTTGACACAGTCCTTCATAAAATCCTTCTCTCTAAATTTGAGAAACACGGATTTAATGGGTGGACTATTCAGTGGATGAGGATTTGGCTGGATGGCCACTTCCAGAAAGTAGTGATCAGTGGCTCAGTGTCCAGATGGAGATTGATGACAAGTGGTGTCCCTCGGGTGTCTACACTGTGACCAGTGCCACTTAATATCTTCATCAATGAATTAGTGGGATCAAGTGCATTCTCAGCAAGTTTGCAGACTACATCAAACTGAGTGGTGTAGTTGACATGTCTGAGGACCAGGATGTCATTCAGAGGGATTCGGACAAGCTCCGGAAGTGGACCTGTGAGAACATCATGAAGTTCAGCTTGGCTAAGTGCATGGCCCTGCACCTGGGTCTAGGCCAGTATCAACACAGGCTGGGGGATGAAGGGATGGGATTGAGAGCAGCCTTGCGGAGGACTTTGGGGTGGCTGGACATGAGCTAGCAAAGTGCACTTATATCCCAGAAGCCAACCATGTCCTGGGCTATGTCTCCAGCAGATTGAAGGAGGAGATGCCATCCCTCTGATCCACTCTGGTGACACTCCACCTGCAGGGCTGGGTCCAGCTTTGGGGTCCTCAGCACGGGGGAATGAACTGAGTGATTCAATAGCAGAAATTATTAAGCAGTGTTCTTCTATCAGCACTGAGTGTCCAGCATTAACTTTCCACCAGTTACGTGTGCCAGATAACAAGCAAAAGTCAAGATTATATTACAGTGGTGGATCCACATTCATGATAAAGTGATGTCATTGCAAGTATTCAGTACTTTTCAGAGAACTCATTATCATAGGAACCTGCCTTCAGTGCATGCACAGTTGAGGTCTTCAGTGGTCGCAAGGTGGGTGCTCGTGGTCTTCTGTGCTTAAGATTGTAGTCTTCTTAACCTTTTAGCTTTTGTTGTTCGCTAATTGGGATTTGGTCTCAACCGGTTCTTATGCAGCTGTGTTAGTTTTAACAAACTTGCTCGTTACTTCTTTATCTCCCATGTCACTCTGTTCTCTTGCAGTCCTTGCCAATCTGACTTAGTTTTGAAGGCCCCACTGTTACAGCTGTACCACCACCCCCCACTACACACCAAGCAGCTGTACACATTTCCTATGTTAGTCTTTCCATATCAGAACTCAGGGCTGCTTGGTGTTGTTCGGTCTGAAGAGAAAAGGCTCCAGGGAGATCTTATTGTTGCTTTTCAGTACCTGAAAGGGCCTAGAAGAAAGATGGGGACAGACCTTTTAGCAGAGCCTGTTGTGACAGGACAAGGGATGATGTTTTTTGTCTATCTGATCTAGTTGAAGATGTACCTGCTCACCACAAGGAAGGTGCACTAGATGAGCTTTGAAGATCCCTTTCAACCCAGCCCATTCAGTGATTCCCCACCTAAGGTGAATAAGCTCCACATTATGACTGGCCAAGAAGATGCTGCAGAAACATAATTTCATGAGCAGTTGCCTGAAAGACAAATTAAATGTTACCAAATATAAAGTCCAGAAGAAAACTAGGTGATAGAAAGTGTCTGCTTTTAGAGCTGAGAAGAAAGTACATATGCCTTTCCTGAAATGGACTCCTTGTCCTGTTATCCCCTGGAAGCAGGAAGACTGTTTTAAGACTGTTTTATTACTTTGTAGTCTTGGCAATCACTTGGATCTGTACAATTGTTCTCCAACGTTATGCCCAGTGTTTCAGTGTAAATATAAAGAAGCATCAGCAAGTGTCTTCTACACCTACCAAATGGCTCTTTTCAGTTTAAATAGGACAACTGGTTAAAACCCATCTCCTTCCCATAGGGAAAGGAGAAAAGTGAAAAAAAGTGAGCACACTAGGAGGGAACAGCAACAATCGCTATATTCCACATTGGCATTGTTACTGTTACAGAGACAAATTCCAAAGGAGAAAGGACTATTTTCTGCATTGCAGAATTTCACTATAAGGTAACAGACCTTTGTGATGCAACACCCAAAGATGAGTACTGAAGAGCTTGTTAAATGCTCATTACATCCAAGCCTCATTTTATAACCTTGAAGAGACGAATCCAAAACTGAAATCTTGAATACAGTATGGAAGTGACGGTGATACAAAATTGCATTCATTTTTCCTCCGAAATAAGTGAAGTTTTAGTATTTCCATAGCTGTCGTTTAATGCTATTAACACTTCTTATAAAATTCTGAAAATATACCAGACATTTTCTTAGGAGCAGTGGAAAAAAAAGAAGAGAGGTCAAAGTTTACATTTCTCAGCAGAACTCGGATGTCTGCACAAGTCAGATAAACACACTAGGAAGGAAGAAAACACCCATTTTGCGTCAGCTAAAACAATTGTGCATAAGAAGGTGCAGACAGTAATGAACTGGAATAGCCTTCACATTTCTGGACTGTCTACAGCCAGACTCTTACTGGCAGAAATCAGCTTTTCAGCTTTAAGGAAGAGTAGGTTGTGTTCCAAGTGGTTACTGCCTCCAGATGATCCATGCTTAGGGTTTGCTAGTGTGATATAACCAAATATAAAGTGAACATCAGGGTCGGAAACCAGATAGATTTGTTCTAGTGTATGCATAGACAAAAATGCATCCAATTCTGCAGAATTAAAAAAGTAAACAACCAGCTAGATAAATTCTTTTACATTGATATACCATGTTCATAAAATAATAAATTAGGTTTTTTAACACAGAGGAACACCCTAGAACCCTCAGAACAGTATCAGTTAGTCACAGTACAGTGGTTACCATTTTCTGTAATAGCACAAAACTATTGATGTGAACCTGTTTGATGTGACCACAATGAATGCAGGACTTGTCTTTTAGAGGGCAATGTCATACTCTTTAATTGGGCAAAGAGACAATAAAATCGAAAGCAAAGGAAAGGGCAACTAGCTGGTGCAAAAACTAATAGGTGAAAGTTTAACAAAGAAAATCCAAAACAAAACACATTTCCTTTCAGGTTACACCATGTTCTCTGCATACTCGGAAGATCATTCTAGTCCTGTGTGCATTGCTTAGTAATAAAATTATTTTCATTCTTTCAACAGCTGGGAAAAGGGAAGCGAATAGTTCTTATTTCACCTGCAAGCCTCAAAGAGGGTACGTTTGTAAGTCTGCTGATCTCATCTTCAGATTCTGATGGTGAATGCAGGTAGCAGGAAAAGTGTGTTTTAGCACAGGTACTGAATTTGAAAGTTATTTTGTCAGTTTTGCAGCCTAATTGTTTAGACTTTGTGAGCTGAGTGCATTGTATGTTGTATCAGAGGGTTAATACAGTATACTGTTTTGTATAGCTTTTTTTTTTTACAGAACCAGCACATGTACTGATCCTCTCCACAACCAGAGAGTCCTAAAGTAATACAAACAAGAATGTTGACATTTATAATTGAGTTTTGCAATTCATTTTCAAAAAAACTAACATGAGATAACAACAAGAGTAAGGTAACACTTACTTAAATTCCTCCTTCAGTAATTAAGTTTCTGGAGTAATCTCCAGCTAGTCTCGTGGTTTCTCATTTTTAAGAAAGCAGGGTGAGCAGATTCATACAGCTGTTGTGAATTTATATCACAGAAACGAGTCAGTTGTCATCCTTCAAGATTAGAGGCAAGAGCTTGCAATTTCTTTCACATTTCCCATTGTATTGGATTCTGGAGATGGAGCATGTAATCTGTAATGGGCAAGTTTTCTCTCCAACGTGCAAAAGACTGTGACTCCAGTGGGATAATACCATCCAAGTAGCAGTGACATGGGAAATGCTAAGAGTAACTCTCCCAATTCCTAAGCAGTGAATGTCCTGATTAACTATTTAAGGAAGGATATATGGAGCACATGTGGCTAGCCAGTTCCTTAAACATCTTCTGAGATCAAGCTTCTTCTGTTCTTTATGTCCTCTGAGGATCTTTTAATGTCAGAGACATGAACCACTCGCTCATTGCTAATGTGTGGCAGGAGCACATTTATTTCAGTCAAATGTCTCACTGTAGAATGAGGAAAACTGTAGCATGCTGCACTATCATAAAAGGTAAGAAACAAAAAAAAAAAAAGAGGAGTAATGCCAAGGTAGGGTACATATGGTCCACAGTGAACTAACATGATGGCTGATTAGGTCACGGCCATCAGCTAATACTTATAATCACTCAATAAAACAGAGAAGATCCTAATGGTGTTTGAAACAAGAATGCTGAAACCTTGCAATTTCCCCTGCAGTTATGCAAAGTTTCTGAGCTTCTGGCTTGGCGACGAGTTGTTTTAGGACAGATACACCTTCAGTGTAACCCCTTAGCACTAAGACGTTCAGGTAGTCTAGGTGCTTGCACTTGGTTTGTTTGATTGTGAAATGTTGTTTCAGTAGTTAGAGAAGACTCGGGTTGGGTTTGAGCAACTTTTGTTCTATTATAAGTTTGTGATTTTGTTCCTCTTGAGACATTTAATTTTTGCTGTTACCTAGATTTCTGATGGTGACTGGTTGCCTAGATGATGCTTTTTCTGTTCAGTTTTTACCAAGTAGAGAGGCTGGTATTTGTACTTTCCCCCTCCCTCCCCCTTTCTTATAGAGCTGGAGGTAAAAAAATCAATCTGCTTTTCTCTGTTATTATTCTTAACCATTTGATGTAATGCTGCCTAGATTCAGCTTTATTATTGGGTGAAGATGTGTTACAAAATTCTGATGCAGAAGCATGGCAAAGTGGTAGCAAAGTCCTTGACTTGCTAGATATTCTGGAAACTTTGTAAGTTTTCAACTAGTGATAAGTACATGTGGGCCTTAAAAAAAATAAGGTCAGCAAGTCCCATACCCCTTGTTAGGCTTGTTCAGCAAGTCCTGTACCCACTGTTTCAGCACTAACAGTGTCTGGGTGAAAAGCAAGCATGGTATCATCTTATAGTCCATCTTCATTAGTGACTGGGCCCACCTGCTTTCTAAGAAGCAGCAAGACATTCTGTACCTGCCACTAGGCAATATTCAAACTGAAAGATAATTCCCTTCTGTCCTGTTATTTGGTGCCCTACTGAAGCTATGTGTGAGACTGAAAAGGTTTTTTTTTATTATTTATCTTTGTTACATAAATTATTCATGAAACTCAGAGGTCTATTGCAGTCAAGTGTTCTGTAAGTTTTTGTAAGGGTAGCAGGTGTTTTAGACAATGCAGAGCAGCATTCCAGAGTGGTTCAGGTGTTATATACAAAAAAATAAATTAAAAATTGGACAAAACCAGACCTAAAACAGCAGGGCAAAATGAGAAATGAGGCAAGAATGTATTGCACAAGCAAAGCAGCTGTGGGTATGTGCATGGCCTTTAGTCAGGTTTCTTTGCTTGACCTTTCTACTTGCATCCACTCGTATTTAAATGTGTAAGGAACACACATGTACTACAAGTAAGTAGTCTATAGCGGTCTTATGGTGTGCAGACTGCAATTCCAATATCCATATATAGTCCTTAGTTGCACACATCCACACTGAATCTTAACACACCTAATGTTTTGCTTTGCCATGTCTTGTATATTTGTTGTTTATATCAGTACTGAAACATGCTGGTTTCAATTATTTTAAACCTCTAGCATTGTGATCTGCTAAAACAATATGGTAAACAGCTTTGTCTGTATACACTTAAGGAGAGGCAATATGGAGCACACAGACAGTGAACATTATTCACTTTTGGGCTTATGCACAACTGCCAACCTTGGCATGCACTATGAGGGGCATAGGGCTCTGTCAGCCCTAAAGAGATCACCAAGTGATGCTTATGCCTGGGTTTAAAACTTTCTTGGATTTGCTGAATATTTGAAATGAGGAAAAGGAAGAATGAGAGAAGGGCCTTAAGTGGGTGTGTGGCTTTTTGGTTGCATGGGGTTTTTTAAATTTTGCTTCTCCAACTGTTATTTTGTAGATTTTTTTATCATGAAATCATTTCTTTGTGCTTTAAGGTAAATGGACCAAGCTATTCCTTTGTGGCTTTAAGTGAAAGTGTTAGTCTCCTTCCTTATTTGTCTCTAACCTTCATTACTTCTCTCTTACCTTTTACTGGACAGAAGAAACAGAAAAATGCTCTATGAGCATTTCTGTTTCCACAGAAACACTGGAGACCTGCCATTGTATTTCAGGATGTTTTTTTAAACATGTTTAAGCATTCCTTTCTCTCTATTTAATTAACAAACAGTTGGTGTGGCCAACAAGAAAAGCTGTGCCAGGAAACAGATCAGTACAAAGTCCAGTTGACAATGGCCTGGTTTCTTTTGCTCATTATTTACACAAAACCAGAAAGGCTTAGACTAACAGACATGCCTCTTGCTGACTACAACTCTTCCTTCAGTTTGGTAGTGTCCTAACAGCATGACAGAGGCCTCCTAGAGTGGTGATTTCACTGAAGAAACTGGCAGTCAAAGGTATGTATAGAAGTTTGGAGTAATCGCCATCTACAAGGTAGCTCTCTTTAGAATAACAGGACTCCAGGCATGAGCACAAGGCCTTTGGAGAATCCATAGTGCCCAGGGCAACTTGATGCCTCTCTGGTGGTGTGGTACCATTCTGTGAAAGTAAATATGAAGACTCAAAGGTAAAAGACATTTTTATAATATGCTTTGGTGTTTCATGGTGGTGGTGTTGGTCTGGGTCTTTGGTGTTTGGGGTTTTTTTTGGAAGTAGCTGGCCTGTAAGTTGAACGTATTAATTTCAGTTATTGTACCTCAGTAAAAACAGGAAGTACATTTTTAAAGTGTTCTGTCAATGCCCTGTGTGTGCTAATTTCCCAAATGGTCCTGACCAGTCCCACCTGTCCCCCATGTCCTTGCCCATGGGTCCAAAAGCCCATTTAAGCTCAGCTCTGGGCCTGTAGCCCTGGCCCAGTCTGTGCTGTCAAGCCTACGGCCCCAAAGACCCTGTGGATTCAGCCCTTGACTAACAGACCTGACTTGTCCACACATGTCTGCCTAGCAGCCACTGAACTAATCTGACTCGTGGGCTGGCTTTCCAGCTCAGCCTCGGGCTGTCTTCCCCTGTGAGGGGCCTCCAGGGGTGGCCTGCAGCAGGGAGGCTGACCCTGGCTGGAGCCAGCCATGCTTGCATTGCTTGAGTCTGAGAGGCTGGGCCCTGCCCATAAGGCTCCTTCCCCACCTGCTGTCTGGTGCCTCTCAGGTCCAAACTGCTTCTTGCTAGCAGGTCCACTAGCTCTCACTGCTCGCTGATGTGTTCTGTATGGTTGCTTATGTGCTGGGAAATGGAGGCATCCAAAAACGCTCTGTGTTGTAGGCCCGGTTGATGCTTTTGCTGAAGGAAAAAAAACCAATCAGGAGGTAAGCAGAAATGTGAGTTTTCCCCCTAGCGAAAATAGGAAACGTTTCTACAACGGCACAGTGGCACAGGAGGATTTTACAAGAACGTATGTTTGTGGAGATAGGATAAGGAAACAGTGGACTGTTGCTGCATGCAGGAAAACAAGGATGAAATGGCAGTAAGAGATTGCTTTACTCTCTGAAGCAGGTTATTTAGCAAGAAAATTCACACTGTTTAAGTAAAAAGCAAAATGAATACAAGATGATGAGAATTAAGCTGCTGCCCAGCTATGTTTTTTCATTTAGCTTGATAATTTAGTGTGATACAATTAGAAACTAATTTAAGTTTTGTTCCTGCCAAGTTTCTTCTCTAGTTCACATGTATTGGCTGCAGTCACCAAGGCATGTACCACTATTTTTATGAATACCATAGGTCTGGAACCCAAAACAATAAATAAAGCATATAAGAAGTTCAAGATCTATAAAATGCAGTGGAGTGGATAAGATAGCGCCAACTATTTAATTTTCCCCTGAATTACGGAAATGCAAATTCTTAATACAGGTAAATGACTACAGTTTTATTATTGGGGAAACACAGCTGTCAGCCAAATTTAACTGATAAAATTATGTTTAATATTAACCTTTCTTGAGCACAGCAAAGCTTCAGATATTTAAAATCGTCTGGGTGCAGACTACTTTTTCAGTTCTCACACTAAAACCAAGAGACTTATTGAGATTTTTAAAATTTGAAGTCAAGTGGCTACAGGGTTTACCTGAAAGTTCTCTAGAAGGGACTGTGTACACTTCAGCTCTTGTTGCTCAAGTGCTTGAAAACCTGCCTTGGGAAGAAAAAACAAAAGAGCACTATAATGCTTTTAAGGCAGGGTTCCTTGTGGGTTTAGTCTACTGAAGATTATAATTAGTATTATTCACTCTAAACCTATTTCTTTTAAAATTATAAACAAAAATATAAAAATCTTATCTCATCCTCTCACAATATATACTTGGCAATAATGGAAAAAAAATGGTGTGGTTTTGGAAACTTAATTTTCTGTAAATCAGAAATTCACAGATTGTGATAGTTTCTTAGGCAATGCAGCAAAATCTTCTTACTAAGTCAACCACTTTTTCCCAGGAATTAGCATTTGGTTCTGTTAACTCACATGCACAGGTTTATACTGGCTAACTACTTAAAACTGTCCTATTCCAGTCTGTGTATCTAGCACCAGCACAGTCTCTAGGATAAGAATGCTGGCCTCGGTCCTACTGAGTACTGAATAGTATGTACTGCAGCTACTGGATAGGCTTTTCTCTCAGAAGCACTCAATTAGGCATGTTACTTTCATAACAATGGCATTCAAATAAAATAGATGATTGGCAACTTTCTTCAAACTTTTAAAAACTTTTATATTGAAAGGTATGACCCACATCAGTGTTTTAAAACTGCTATCCGAGAAGAGTGACCTAGCAGTTGCTTTCTCATGTTCCAGTTCACATCGGTACAAGGTGTGCTAATGAGAGGAGACAACTCAGAAAAGCTTATGTGCTTCTTACTTCTTCACCACCTTTGGCCTCCAGCTGACTTCCTTTGAAATGAAAGGCAAGCATACAGACTTCTTTAGAAATAACAGGGGTAAATAAGAAATAAGGGATAAATAAGAAAGAAGCTCTTGATAAATAAATATGTATTTATTTATTAGGATTCAATGTAACGACTAACATGTTTGAAAATATTGACCTAGTATGCTGTTAGGGGGGTCAACATTTCTAATACTGAATTATGCCAAGTTAATATGTGGTAAAGGAAAATGGGTATTAGACATCTAATAAACTGGTTCTCTTAGTATCAAAGTTACTGATGGTTTCCTAAGGCTAGCTGAGTTACCTTGTTTTACCTGGGGGTAAGAAAAAGTGTGTAAAGATTTGTTCACATTACCCTTGGAGACTCATTACCTAAAGGCCACAAGCACTTAACACAAGCAGGCTCTCTTTGGTTAGTGGTGGACAGTTCTTTCTGGTTGTTTCACTGCAAAACAATGCTGAAGATCTTTTGAGGCAGGTGAAGACTCTGTATTTCTTCAGTACATTTTAAAATACATTTTTCCACAACTGTGCTGACACATTATGGTAGAGAAATAAGCAAACATAATTAACAATAGAAATTTTGGGGTGGATTTTTATTATTCATCTTGAGGTGACTTATGCACAAGTTTCATAGAAATAAGTTATTTAAAATACTACTTGCAAATGCCACTGTCCTATTAAGAAAGAGATTTTATCTGTAAGTAGTTAATGAAACAGACAAACCCAGTTTGCCTTCCTAAAACGAATTGTTCTCATTCTTTTGCCTATCTCCCTACCCAGGGGAACGAGTCTGTACTTCTCCCATTTAAGTCCATGCTTGTTAGCTATTGATACAGCTCCACCAGACAATCAAATGCTGACTCAAGTTATATCCACCCACTATTTCAGACACCTCCTGTGGCAAATTAAAAGTTGATGTGATTAAATTCTAAGTTTTATTATTCTGGTCTCACAACTGTGCACAGAATTGCCGTGTTGATCAAAATCAATGCTATAAAGGCAAAGAGATAGTCTTAGCAGAAGACTAAGCTTACCCTAGACCTCCTCTGAAAAACACAAGTGCTATTTAAGACAAGACTGGTGAAAGCATTTAAATCCTAATCTAGGTAAGTCTCCAAGAGCATACACAAAAGCACATACATAGAGGAAATGTATCATCTGTCATTCTCCCAGTTAATAAATATGATTGTTGAGAAGCGGAGATGATATAAACATCAACTGAAGATTTTGCCATTCAGTTAAGTCAAAGTTTTTTATCTGAGAAAATGATAAAACAGAAACCAAGCTGTTTTGCTATGCCGGAAGCTAAGACACGGGGTTTCCAACAGACCAGCAAAAGTACTACTATAATTGTAGAGGAAGCAGATGTTGGGGAACATGCAAGGTTGCAAGGTCTCTCATTTCAGTAAGGCAGAACTGAAGCACTGGAAAGCATGAAGTGCTAGACAAAGAGGCTTGAAACTGTGAGTAAATACACTATTGATTCTTCTTATATTACAGAACACATAAAATTTTGCGCATTCTGGTGAATACAAAGACCGTACATAACAAATACGGACTTCATTATTTTCCCTTTACCTAACAACAGAAAAATGCTGCAGTGCTGCTTAACTATCCCAGGCTTTATAAAGCTTCACTAAAACAGTTAATAAAAGCTGGGCTCTTACTGTTTAGTGTGAATATGTTTCTTTAACTTTGATATAACATACCTTACAGTAAAATTTCATCTCTATACTGCAAGCACTATTAACTTGAAGAGGCAGAGAAGATCCAGAGTTACTAAAATAATTTTGTAAACTTCTATTTTTAAAGAAGAGGGATATTTTTGTCTGTTGAGAGCACATAAAATATTTTTTTCAGTAGCAGAGATATGGTGAAACAGTGATTGTTTGCTCAACATTATAATGCTGTCTTATACAAAATGAGGCTTCCACAATGTTTGTTCATTTGAACAAAAGACAGTACAAACTGTACCATAAGTATCTCTTAATAACTCCACGTGTATGCATCTTTTTCAGAATGTCAGTGGCTATTTCTTGTCATCAGTTATGGCTCTAACAGTAGCTGAAATGCTGTGCTTTTTTAAATTATCCCATCCCAGGTAGTAAAAGAAATGTAACATATTTAGTCATCTAGTTCAGTGGACGTCAGATAATGGTTGCAGCCTGTGGTTGCACCACTTTTTTCACAAAAGTGGTGTCACAACCTTGAATACAAAATCATATTTTGTATTTAGGAACTCAGGCCACTCCTTTCTTGCAAATTCATATATTAATTCATTTGAGCAAGTCAAGATAAAAGACAGAAATGGGATGAAGGTTGACAACCACTGAAGGTTTCCAGAAACACAACAATTCTTTTGAGGAGAAAAGAGTATAGGTTATTTAAACAGACTATATAGATCTCTATGTGATTCTACAGTTTTTACAGACTTCTTTACTTAAAAGATACTTAGATGTTTAATTATTGTCCTACGTATAAAGTTTTCTCTGTCAGTGTTCATATTTTAGGAGGCCTCTATTTTCTAATAAGAATGCCAGTTTCCTTTTTTACAGATCAGGCATTTAATGATTTTGGCATGCTAAAACTACCCATTGGTCTAAAAATAAGCTATTAGGGTGAATTTGTAGCACCCAAATTAGTTAATGTATGCATTAAAAAATTGTGAAGAGAAATTATATCAGGTTTGTTTGCATATAGTTATAAATGGGCAACAGGCTGTTTCATCTATCGGACCTGAGAAGCAAGAGACCACTGAACTTCCTGCTTTGTGTAACTTGAATGTGAATCTAAGATGGAGACTTCTCTGCAGAGGCATATACATGAATATCTGTCTTTTTACCTTGGCTAGAAAGTAGTGGTGCAATTGTGGACATAACCCAAGGACGAGATCTTGAACGGGTTATTTTTAATGTTATTGTTGGCTTATTTTTATGTAGGTTTTTTTTAAATTTTCCCCCAAATTTTCTTCAAATGTTTTTCAATCCCATCTCCCAATTAACACTCATACAAAAAACCCACAACTTCACTCTAAAGTACTCTCTAAATGTTTTAGTAGACAGCATATTAATAATAATTGTAAATGGTTTACAATCCAAACACAGAAATATCAATAAGTACTTTGGTGCAAGCTGATAACTGATGATGCAGCCCTACGTTTCTATAGTAAATTTTTCAATGCAAGTATTGGTTGCGTGGTCCTACATAGCTGTTAGCGAGCTAATGACAAAATGCAAATTTGGAATGTATTGGTTAATTCAGAGATCACAGAATTTTGGAACTGTGAGAAAATATTGGAAGTATTTAAAGCACTTCTGCAAAATGAAGCAGCTTTAGACTTTGTGAGCATGTTAGAAAACCTATTCTGCAGATGCAATGTAAACTTAAAATTGGAAAGGATAACTCCATGGTTTTACAAACTGCAAGAATAATAAAATACTACAAACGTGGGTTTTGCCTAACGTAAAACTTCTTCCAGGCCTCAAATGATCCAAATTAATTCTATTACCATTACTGTATTACAAAACAGCTGAAACTGTTGCACTAGGTCCAATTGTAAAGTAAAATGCAATAAAATTTGTAATAAGAGAGTGTAAGGGAATATCTCAGGTTGTTGTTTTTTTATTTTCAAACATGAAGAGTCAGGTCTTAATTCTGAAGTTAGAAGTAAGTAACTCCTGTGTGTAAGAGAATACATCTCAAAACAAAGCATTATCCTTTTTTGGTCTATCAGTGAAAGTGTGCTTTTTTTCATGTGTTTCTTTCATTTTAGAGACTGTGAATAAGAAGACGGAGTATACAGGTCGGTTCAGTTCCAAATTGTGAAATGCCACAATGATGCACTGTGGAAAAAAACACAGCTGTGCTGTTGTTACGTGTATTCTTATTTTTGCAAGCATTTTAATCTGCTCCTGGAAAGATCCTCAGCTACAGAATAATGTAAGTAGAAAAATCTTCCCCCAAGCTACAACTGTCAGTCCAACAGGTCAGCTATGTAGAGGAAAACCTGCTCAAAATGTAATAACAGCATTAGAAGATAACAGAACTTTCATCATATCCCCATATTTTGATGACAGAGAAAGCAAAGTCACTCGTGTGATTGGAATTGTTCACCATGAAGATGTACAACAGCTCTACTGCTGGTTTTGCTGCCAGCCCGATGGACAGATTTACGTCTCAGAAGCAAAAATTGATGTACACTCAGACAGATTTGGATTCCCTTACGGTGCAGCAGATATAGTGTGTTTGGAACCTGAACACTGTGATCCAGCATTTGTATCAATTCATCGGTCTCCACATGGAAATACTGACCAGCTGCCCAGGTTTGAAATTAAAAACCGCAAGGCTGAGCCCTTTTCAGTTGACTTCACTGTATGTATCTCTGCCATGTTTGGAAATTACAACAATGTCTTGCAGTTTATACAGAGTATAGAAATGTACAAGATTCTTGGGGTACAGAAAGTGGTGATCTATAAGAACAACTGCAGCCATCTGATGGAGAAGGTCTTGAAGTTTTATGTGGAAGAAGGCACTGTGGAGGTAATTCCCTGGCCAATAAACTCACACCTCCAGGTTTCTTCCAAATGGCATTTTTCTATGGATGCAAAAGACATTGGCTACTATGGACAAATAGCAGCTCTAAATGACTGTATATACCGTAACATGCGGAGGAGCAAGTTTGTGGTTCTTAATGATGCTGATGAGATAATTCTTCCCCTTAAGCACGCAGACTGGAAAACAATGATGAGCAGTCTTCAGGAGCAAAACCCAGGGGCAGGCGTTTTCCTCTTTGAGAACCATATCTTCCCAGAAACCGTATCTACGCACGTCTTTAACATTTCGTCTTGGAATACTGTGCCAGGTGTTAACATACTGCAGCACGTTCACAGGGAGCCTGACAGGAAAGAGGTTTACAATCCCAAGAAAATGATAGTTGATCCGCGAATGGTGGTTCAGACTTCAGTCCACTCAGTCCTACGTGCATATGGGAACAGCGTCAGTGTTCCTGTGGACGTTGCCCTCATTTATCACTGTCGGGTGCCCCTTCAAGGAAACCTTCCCAGAGAATCCCTCATCAGAGATACAACACTGTGGAGATATAACTCATCATTGATCATGAATGTGAACAAGGTGCTGTATCAAACTGTACTGCAGCCTCAAAAGTGAACCCTTGGTTGCAAGGAAGGAAAGTGGAGAGCCACTTCTGAGGGGGGAGGAGACAGGTTATTGTTTACAAGTCATACTAAAATCTCCTCCACGTGAAGTTTGCACTTTACAGAGGCCTTGGAGAACAGCCCTTTTATCTACTGTAGAAAGGCAAATGCAGCTCATTTGTGAACTGAATGAATTTATCAAGGTGAGAGGTTTTCAAAACTGAAAAATATACTTGATCCAGGAAGGCTGAATGAGGCCCTGGTCCACTGTTTTTTAGAAATGTTTGCATGTGTTTAGGAAGATCCTGATGACTTTGAATGTCTTGCAGGAAACTGCTGTGACATACCTCTGATCCAGGATACATCCCTTTGGAGTTAAAATGGCTCTGATCTGTGTTGGCCACGATGCAATTTTTAAGTGCAGTAATGAAGGTGTTGCATTATGTATTTAATTTTGTTCAAGACACACACTTCACATTTAAAATAATCTGTTACGGGCACGAAGGCCTGTAACTGGCGGTGTTCACCAGTAGAAAAACTTGCACGGAAGAACTCATACAAATGTCAACATGAATCGTTTTTTCAAAAGACACCAACTAGCAGTTGCTGCCTCTGAAGGTGTAAACGACTGGATTTTATCCTTGTGTAATTATCAAATTGCTCTTTAAAATGTTTATTTGCATTAGAAAAGATAATGGTCTGCCTGTGCTTCTACATCGGTGAGGCGATACTAAATGCTGGGATGGAGTACGGACACGACCTGCAGGAGCGCGCAGCACGGCCACTGTCGCGGCCGCGCCCTTGCGCTGTCGTTGTCTGCATCAGCCGTCACCAGGACACCGCGTGCGGGAGCCTCCGCGGGAGGCACCACGCACGCACCGAAGCGCAGGGCGGTTGCGCAGCCACGCGGCTCCATTTCTGGTGCGGTCTGTGCAGCCTCCCCGCAGGGTTCTGCTGGCGGCGTGCGAGACTGCCCCGCCCGCGTCAGCGTCCCGGATTTCGCAAACTAGCGCGGGGCGGGAACGGGGCGAAGGCAGCAGAGGCGACAGCAACTCACCCGGTCTAAGTTCAGGCCCGTCGCGACGGGACGGGACGTGCTGCTGCGTCCCGACGCAGGCCGTGGGCGAGCAGTGTGTGGGCTCCTAGGAACGTCCCCCCGTGGGGCGCAACCCTTGCAGGAGCGGGCCTCCGGGTGCCCACGTCGCCCGCTCTCTCGCTCACAGCGGGAGGTGTTGGCATCGTGCCATCTCAGGGCGTTCTGGCGGCTACTGCTTTTGGTGCCGCAGAGGGAGGCGGGGATGGCACGTCAGGGCTTCAGCAGGCGCCGCGCCCGCAGCGTGGACACCCAGCGTTCTCCCGGTGGCTCTGTGAAGGGCGGAGCAAGCGAAGCAGGGAGGCGCGGCCGCTGTTGGCCGCCTAGCCCGGTAAACCTTTTTGGAGCGAGGGCGGCTGGCTTCCTCCCCTGCGCGCTATCCCGTGCTGGCAGTACTCGCAGAAGCGGCTCGGTCAGGCTCGGGAGTTTATCTCCGCTCAAGAAAAACACAGATCAGGTGGTGGTCAGCTGTAGCGTTATTTTTCAGTGCTAGTGGTAACGTCTTAACGGTGAGTTACAGATGTGTATTGATTGTACAGCTCGATTTTTTTGAAGACTTCGTCTCGTTGCATTCTATGCGTGGAATTTCATTGTAGGTTTAAAGTGCTTAACGCTTCGAAAGAGTGTTTTGAGAGTGTGTTGGGGGGCTAACCGTGGTAGGCAGCTAAGCACTACACAGCTGCTCACCCAACCAACCACCTGCTGCAGTTCAGTGTGCGAGAGTGGCAAAACTTGTGGGCTGAGATAAAGACAATTGAAGAGTTAAAGCAACACTGCATATGCAAGCTATGCTAAATAAGGAATGCAATCACAGTTTTCCATCAGGAGGCACGTTTTTAGCTATTTTCAGGAAAGCAGCGCTTCATCCCATGGACAGTGACTTATGAAGACAAATGCTGTAATGCCTAAGGTTTCCTCCTTGCTACTATGGTTTTTATGGGTGGGCACGGCGTCATAAGCTGTGGAATAGGCTAGGCCCTAGGTCACGTTGGTTCAGTAGTCCCAGCTGTGCCCCCTGCAGACTTACTGTGTTATGCCTACAGGTAGTGGGGAGCAGCATGAGAAGCAGAGGAGGGCTTGGTGCTGCGTAAGCACTGATCAAGAACGGCTAAACACAGTGTGTTTTAAGCGCTGGTTTGGTCACAGGTCTAGAACGTAGCACCCGATGAACTATTGTCCAGGAAATTAGCTCTATCACAGCTAAAATAAGTACAGTGGTGAAGAGAAGAAGTATAATAACCTTTCAAAATATTGTCCCATTTTAATTTTGGCTAATATCTTTCTTTTCAAAGAGAACAAACTGCGGTTCCTTACAACATGAGAAAGTTGGTTTAGGGATGTACAGGGAAATGTGTGGTTTGTAAGTTCTGATAGCACTATGTGTGGCAACACTACATATTGGTCTGGCTTACTTTCTTTGTAGTTAAGAGTGGCAAAGGCTAGCTAAATTTTTTAGAGCATTATTTTGCATACGGTGGAATAGTACTACCCTCACTTTAATCCTTCAGACTATATGCTTCTGACTTTGGAGAGTAGAAGAGAGGAAAGACACCGGTATTTCAGAGAATGAGATAAATTATCAAAAAACAAGCAACAGATAATCTAGATAAAAAGAGTAAATTTGTGTTAGTCTATTTAATCACCAGTGGTTTATATTGTCAATTTTGGTGAAAGCTATAAAGTAGAGGATAGAGAATAACTTTTTCAAAAAATAATACATTCATAAGACTATTTATTGGTGCTGGCTTTTTAGTCAGACCCTAGATAAACAAAAGACTAGGCTCTTTATTGTTCCTATACTACTGAGTAATACTGCAAAGTAGTAGTTGCCCGTGCCCTCACCCTAGATCAGGAGATAAAGTAGTAAGCTGAGAGTTACCAAAAATTAATATTGGTGAAATTTTGTAGATACTGAAATGAGCAGCATAAAATTACTTCAGCCATCTGAACGCAAAGAAAACAAATTACAAGTGAAGCCAATAAAACAGAACATGTTGGAGAGGTTAAGAATGACCAAGGAATGGCTTTTGAACTAAGTTAGGACTTTGTTCCACCTGCTTTATTAAGGACATTGTTAATTGTGGAGGGTTAGAGAAGGATGTTAGAAAAGAATATCCAAAGTTACACAGCAAATGTAAAAACAACATTCCAGTTGGAAGGTGATACGGAATAATTTCTTTTGCAAATTCTAAGAAAACAAGCAATTGGAGAACACGTAATGGATATTTAATATGTTGTGAGCATAGTGGTACAACCTGTCAAAAGAAAGCATGACTGGCTCCTTGTTTAGGAACTAAAAACCACATGATTTAGTTATATGAAAGTTTATAAGAATGAGTTTGATCTGACATGAGGTTTTTTAGAATAGATTTTAGAAGCATTGACAAAAGAAATAATTAGAATTGTGATGAATTTGAGCAACGTCATCTAGTGAAAGATGTTCTCGCCCACAGCAGGGGCATTGAAAGTCTGAAAGTCCTGCCCAGCCCAAACCATTCCATGACTGTAACTGGGATGAGGTTTTCATTATGACCTTGCTTCAGAAGAAAACATATTGTGTAAGTGCACTTGGCTGAAAGTCTGGGGAGATGTGTAATGTTTGACTCATGACAAGCTCATATGTATCTGTGCACTGCGGTGCATCTGCAAAAAGAAATTATCTAGCGCATGTTAAGAAAGAAAGGAAGTTCCCAGCAGTGATGAGGTCTTCTCCACTGTCATGTACAAATGGACAGGGAACAGAGATTTCTGGTCTGTGGTAGAGACTAAGGTAAACTGAGCCAAATGCACAGAAGCAGCTGGTCAAGGAAGTGTGTTTCTTATGAGATAGAATGGCCTGCTTTGTATAATAAAAAAAAATAGCAAATAGGAAAACTAGGAGGTGATATGATTATAGTCCAGAAATGCAACAGGGAGGAAGGTAGGTGTTTTAAAGGGAACAATAAAAAATGAAAAAGGGAACAGTGAAAAAGTAATGCAAATTGATACCATTAGCTAAATTTAGTATTAAAGCAAATCTGCATAATTTATTCTACATTTTACTTCAGGTTAATTGGAATTAAAAGCACAAAACTGGAACAAATTACTGATTGTATTATTGCTACTGTAAAATAAACTTTTGAAATATGCTGGAGGCATATTTTTTGCAGTTAAAATTTGCTGAAAGCTCTACAGTGAGGAATTAGAAATTAAATATGCCTCGTTAATCTGCCTTTATGTATTTTCTGACATTTCTGTGCTGTTAATTTCAGGTGATCAAAATCCGTGAGTCACATGTTGGGAAAATAATGAGGTTCATTCCCCAAATAATTATTTGTTTATTTTCTTTGTTTATTCTGTGTCCTGCTGTGTCTTAAATTCTGTTTTGCCTTTTTCCTCTGCCTCTTTTGCATATTTTGTTTCACATCCCTCAGAGCTCCTAATCAGAATCTCTATATACTTATTTCAATTTGGCCTGTAGTATGCTACTAAAAAAATATTGCCCAGGAAATACAAATATGTGGTATATTTTTTTCAAGTGCCTTTTAAGTATGTGTGTGAAATGCGGATATATCAACATGTAGGATTAATTTCCAGGAGGAAATGTAAGTAGACCTATAAAAACCCACCTGAACATCTAGATTGGATTTGCTTCAACAATTATGCACTCAATTAAGTTATTGGGAGGCAACTGTATGCTTTGCTCAAGAGAAGCAAAACTTGTTTTTCTGGTAGGTGTGGCTGATGTTACTAACATTGAAGAACATCAACTATCTCAAAAAAAAAAAGTGTCAGCAAGTCTTAGGTTCTTGGAACAGCACTGGTTTTCCTTAGTATTCTGTATTTATTGTTGAATTTATCTTAACAATAATTGTTTTTCTCTGGTTAGAATAAATATTTTGTAGATTATACTTTAGCAGAAAATAAATGAAGGACAACAAAACACCACTTGGTTGCCTTCTTTAAAAGGTACTTTTTCCTTTTGCTGTGTTCACTGTTGGAACTACATTCAGTTGAAAATACCTTTATTTTTTGAAATTGTTGATTATTTATAGCTGTCAAAAGCAGAAGTAACAGGTAATAAAATATTTGTATTACTAATACTGGTATGCTTTGCTATTTATTTAGTAAAACTGTATTCTGTAAGGTGGAACAATATTTTAAGTCATAAATAGATAGGACTGAGCTAAAAATGTGACATAGTCTGTTACCAAATATTGTAAAAATGCTAAAAAAATATAGACAAGGACCTGGGAATAAGAAAAGTGAGGGAAAAGACTTTCCAATGTTTAATAAAGAGACTTAGGAAATTTGAGATGTTCTCGGCTGCAAATAGCCAACAGAAAGATGTATGACAGAAGGAGTATCTTACCTGTTAAATTCTAAGGACTTCATGGCAGGGATGATGGAGGTGGAAAACTGCTGAGTTTTCAGAGAGAATCAGTGCTGTGTGCTCCGTGCCTAGTTAGAGTTCTTGTGCCCCGTGGCTCAGGTCTGTAAAGCAGTTTCTTGTTAGCTGGGAAAGGATGTTACAAATCATATTAATTTGGAAAATGGGGCATTTTAAGGGATATGTTGTGACCATAGTTAGTACTTTGCTTTTTCAGGAAAGAGCAATTGTGAAAGTATTGCATGTTATTCTGAAGGCATCAGCAATTATGTTTTGCTTAAACTTAGTTGAAATTCAGAAGCTATATTTTAACAGGTTGGAAAGTACTGTTTTAAAATCGAAACCAAGACTGTAGGGCAAATTTTCAAGCCAGGCACTCCAGTTGCCAGTGAATTGCAGCACTTTCAAATTTATGAACCTCCTGAGTATGATATCTGGATTAAAACTGTGGCTATATGTTCTTCGTAGTTTTGGTTTTTTCTTATTTTCTTTGGAAATGCTTGTTTTCTGTTCCACTATAAATTTCATTATTAATTCAGAATAGACTGAGTAATGTGATTTGGAAAAAATATTGTTCGATATTTAGCGTGTGCACGCTCTTTGCTGAGACTTAGATTACCAAGTACTTCAGCAAGTGTTTTTATTGAAAGTGTTGAGAATAAATGAAAGGACAAGAAATAAGAGAATCTCATAGTATCTGCTACAGTTTCACAGTGTTACCCATTTTAGCTAAAAAATATATATCTAGAAATCTGGGTCTTTTAATGCTATGATTGTATTATTTTTCTTCAACAGCTGGCTTTATGCAGCAATGACGAGAAACATTATCTTGTGCAATAGAGTCACTTTAATCCATCTTGTCACTTTACTCCACACTTGCTGCTGGCAGTTGAGGATACTTGTCTACCAGTTTTTTGATTTAAAATTAATTTGACTAATCAGGGGCACTATTCTTCAAAGAATCTCTGTGATACGTGAAGGTTTTTGAAGAGTCTTGCTGCCACCTCAGTGTTTGTGGATCCTACCTAGATGCCTAAAGATGAGTTTGTAGAGGAAACTTTAATCTGAGCTCTGCTTGTAGTAGCTGCTGTTTGAGAGAGTTTAAGAACTGACCCCCAAGCCATGCCAGGAGCTGAGCCAGCATTAATGCAGTCTAAGGAGGCCCAGATCTCTAGCAAGCATAATATGAAGTGACCACCCCTGCAGTCCTTGCCTTGCACAATGCTGAACATGGTACAGCTGGTTAGAGAGAAAGTTTTATACCGACAGATTTTGCCTGTCTTTTTCTGAATTGTATGAATTGACCTTTGTATGTGTTCTCTCATCTATGGTAAACTGCAAAATATGGAATTTATACATTAGATTTTTATCTAGACCATGGTGTGCAAGCCCCTATAGCTATGTTTTTTCTGAACTGGGTAATTCTGGATATATAGCCTTTATACATTTGCCTCTAATTTATCTGTAAGTAGTCCGGTTGAGGGGTTGGGGTGTGCGTGTGTGTCTGTGTATGTGTAAATGACTTACACATTCTGTAATGGAAAAAACGAAAGCATTTACCTTGCTTTAAAAATTACTACCTAATAAATTAATTGGATGAGTATTTGTGTTATAAAAGATAATAAGGGTATCTTGTTCTCATGTTCTCACCGCTTTCATATTCTCTCACAGAAGCCGCCATGTGCAAACCCCAAAATAGAGGCATTCAGAGTGTCACAGAGTATAGTACATCCCATTAAAGGTGTGTTTTGGGATTGATTTTTTTTTTATAAAATCACAGTAGCTGTACCTCTAATTAAGTTCTTAAACAGAAATGGATATTTATACCCTCTTCCACACCTCATCTGGTTTGTGAAATCACTGAATGAAGTTCATGAATCAGTATTATCTCATACTGCATATTTTCTTTCCCACAGATGTGGCAGCATAAAGTGCAAGGAGAAAGAAACTTGTGTCTGCATTTAGATACCTACAGAATGTTGTGTGGTGGGAAAAAATCTTACTTTGCTGCTGCTCTGTGCATAATTACTATAACTTCAATGGTCACACTTTCCTACCTTAGGTTACAGAGGCTCTCTCACTTGCCAAAAATAATTCAAGAGAGTAGCAAATGTAGAAGGAAAAATACAAATAGTACAATAACAGCATTAAAAGATAACAGAACTTTCATCATATCCCCATATTTTGATGACAGAGAAAGCAAAGTCACTCGTGTGATTGGAATTGTTCACCATGAAGATGTACAACAGCTCTACTGCTGGTTTTGCTGCCAGCCCGATGGACAGATTTACGTCTCAGAAGCAAAAATTGATGTACACTCAGACAGATTTGGATTCCCTTACGGTGCAGCAGATATAGTGTGTTTGGAACCTGAACACTGTGATCCAGCATTTGTATCAATTCATCGGTCTCCACATGGAAATACTGACCAGCTGCCCAGGTTTGAAATTAAAAACCGCAAGGCTGAGCCCTTTTCAGTTGACTTCACTGTATGTATCTCTGCCATGTTTGGAAATTACAACAATGTCTTGCAGTTTATACAGAGTATAGAAATGTACAAGATTCTTGGGGTACAGAAAGTGGTGATCTATAAGAACAACTGCAGCCATCTGATGGAGAAGGTCTTGAAGTTTTATGTGGAAGAAGGCACTGTGGAGGTAATTCCCTGGCCAATAAACTCACACCTCCAGGTTTCTTCCAAATGGCATTTTTCTATGGATGCAAAAGACATTGGCTACTATGGACAAATAGCAGCTCTAAATGACTGTATATACCGTAACATGCGGAGGAGCAAGTTTGTGGTTCTTAATGATGCTGATGAGATAATTCTTCCCCTTAAGCACGCAGACTGGAAAACAATGATGAGCAGTCTTCAGGAGCAAAACCCAGGGGCAGGCGTTTTCCTCTTTGAGAACCATATCTTCCCAGAAACCGTATCTACGCACGTCTTTAACATTTCGTCTTGGAATACTGTGCCAGGTGTTAACATACTGCAGCACGTTCACAGGGAGCCTGACAGGAAAGAGGTTTACAATCCCAAGAAAATGATAGTTGATCCGCGAATGGTGGTTCAGACTTCAGTCCACTCAGTCCTACGTGCATATGGGAACAGCGTCAGTGTTCCTGTGGACGTTGCCCTCATTTATCACTGTCGGGTGCCCCTTCAAGGAAACCTTCCCAGAGAATCCCTCATCAGAGATACAACACTGTGGAGATATAACTCATCATTGATCATGAATGTGAACAAGGTGCTGTATCAAACTGTACTGCAGCCTCAAAAGTGAACCCTTGGTTGCAAGGAAGGAAAGTGGAGAGCCACTTCTGAGGGGGGAGGAGACGGGTTATCGTTTACAAGTCATACTAAAATCTCCTCCACGTGAAGTTTGCACTTTACAGAGGCCTTGGAGAACAGCCCTTTTATCTACTGTAGAAAGGTAAATGCATCTCACTTGTGACTGAGTCACGACATGCTGGAATAGTGTCCATGGTGATGAAGTGTCCATTCAGAATTGATGTTTAAAGGTAAAGGCTCTACGACATCTTTGCAAGATGTTAAGAAGTATGGTACGGTAAGAAGATAGCTCTTTTACATGCCTGTAACTATCAAAGGGTATTATTTTAATGTGTAGAAATTGCATGTACAAATTTGCATCTGTCTCTCTTTTTCCATCTTTGTATTTCTTTTAGTTAGCACAATGAACCTGTAAACATAATAAATTGGTTTTTGTTTAGTTGTATCTCTGAAGTACTTTGTGGTTAAAAAAATACAGCTATGCTTAACGCTGCCTATAAAAAAATGGTTGGGACAGAATGTTTACGGTGAAGATCTCCTTTGACATTAGCGCTGCAATTCATTATAATCAGAGAAGCAAGATGAGAGTTAATTTTTTTTTTAAGGGAAACCCACAGTGCAGATAATATTATTTGTTCTAGAAACATAAAATCAGTATTTCCCAACTTACTCAAGGAATTCAAAAGGCAATACATGGTTTTTAACCTAGTTACAAATAATACAAATACATGGTTTTTAACCTAGTTACAAATAATGCAGTAATTAATGCTGAAGTTACTGTATTCTTGCAGTTTGCATGTCGCTGGCAACAAAATCTGTATGTACCAGGCTGAATAAAATTAAACAAATGCATTCTGAGAATAATTGATAAAACGATACCAATACCCTAAAAGGGTACACTTGGAAATAGTGTTTGTAACGCTAAACACAGCTGTTGGAGTTTTGCTGCTGAATGGTTGTTCAGTTTAAGAATGTGATCCTGCCTTTGTTACCTCTGGCTGTCCTGAATTAATTAAGGTGTAAATGTTGTGTCCAGTGCAGAGTCACAGGGATGATGAATCATCAGCATCTCCCTGATGAGGAAAGGCTGGGGGAGCTGGGTCTCTTCAGCTTGGTAAAAAAGGAGACTGAAGAGTGACCTCATTAATCTTAACAAACATGTAACAGGCAGGTGTCAGGAGCCAGGCTCTGCTCAGGGCATGCAGTGACTCTAAAAGGGGAAATGGGTGTCAGCTGCAACATAGGAGGTTCCACATAAATATGAGAAGAAACATTTTATTATGAGGGTGACAGAGCACTGCAACAGGTTGTTTAGGGAGGTTGTGGAGCCTCTGTCAATGTTTAAAACCTGCCTGGACATGTTTCTGTATGACATGATCTAGGTGATCCTGCTCTGGCAGGGGGATTGGACTGGGTGATCTTTTGAGGTTCCTTCCAATCCATAACATCCTGTGATTTGTCCTGTTGGATACAGGCTGATGTGAAAGAAAAAGAGGCTGTTGTGAATGGAAAAGAATTTGGATGGATGAAGAACTACTTCTGACACATAATAGTGTTGTAGCTGTTTCGTCAGTCATGAAAATCAGACATCAGGTGAATTTTAATCTTCTATGGTAATAGGTATGTAGAATTACATTGCTTCTGTGTGTACATGTAAGCATAATGAAGCTAAATGTTTCCAAGCTTTTATCTAAATATAGTGCCAAGTACTTATTAACTTCTGCTGAAGGGTCAGGTGGAAAGTAAAGCATGCAAAAGTCCTGCCATTTGCTCACTACAGTTCCACAATTGCAGCTACCTCTTTTCTGTTTGCAAAGAGCCACCAAATCTGTATGTATTGTCGTGGTGTTGCAATGTAGTAGAAACTTCCTAGGAAAGGACATTGGGTGGCAGAGGTAATCTAGTGCTTTGGTGTGTGACAGAGGAAGAGCCAGGTATGCTTTTTAAAATTTCTGCATCAGTGTTCGCGTTTTACTAATTTACCTGTTTTGTGGTGGTACATACCTGTGCCCCTAAGGAGCTTTGTTGTTGTTACTACTATCTAGGAAATGTCCAGGTGGAACTTTTACTTAGAAGTCTTCAAGAGTGAGACTTTAAGTGAGTGTTCGCTAATTGATTTTATAATAATCATTAGCTACTGTGTAACTTGGTAAAAACTTCATTTATGTAACTAAAAGTGTAGAACAGTGTAGTGTGTATTGGATGCTTCACATCATGCTTCTCTGGGATAATACACCAAAGAACAGAGTTCTTAATTTGTTTTTTCATTCTCTATCTTCTGAAATACTTGTGACAGAATCTCTTTCCAACTATAATTTCACATATTTTAGCAGTATTTGCTTCACAGTGACGGCAGCATCTCCCAAAGTCAGTATCAAGAAACTCTGTCAGATGAATTATCATCGTAAGAGCTTACTGCAGTGGTACTGTCTCGTTTGGGAAGAGGCCCATTTAGAATTACGGATTGATGTAGTTTAGAAAGGGTAACTGGAAGTCCAAAATCCAGCTCAAATCAGGGCAAAGTAGTGTGGTTTGCTCAGAACTTCGTCTGGGTAGGCTGGACACACAGTGTCTCTGGGAAGCTTGTTCCAGTCTTTACTCCTCCCTCACTGTAGAGAAGAGCTAGTGGGAATTTCTCTTCTTGCAATTTGTGACCATTGGCCCTGATCCTGCTGAATGACACTGGGTTGTGTTTGGTTTGTCTGTACCTTTATTAGCTAGCTGGAGATAGTAGCAGTGCCTCCCACCTCCACCATTTTTTCTGGAAAGTTGAACACAACTCTCACAGGTTCTCAAGAGTGCCACCTCTCTAACCCTCTCATGAGACTTGCGCCATTCTGACAGTCTGTTTTTGCCTAGGGAACTCAACATTGGACATGTGGCCTTCAGTGCAGCACACAGGTGATGAAGCCCTTCTCTCGCTATTTTAGCTGTGTATTTGTTAGTACAGCTCAGTACATTGTTTGCCTTCCTAATCACAAGACTAATCCTTTTCATTTTGCTGTGCAACAGCATTTCCAAGGCCTTTCCTGTAAAGCTGCTTTCCATCTGTCACATTCTGATCAGATACAGAAGAGGGAGTGACTTAGCTGGATCCAACCTGACTGTTGTGTAGGGCAAGTGCCTCTCAGGTGCAGGACAGTCCATTTGCTTTGGTTAAACTTCATGAGATTTCTGTCAGCATACTTGTCAGGGTTGTAGAGGACCCCAAGGATAGCATGTCCTGTTCTGTTACATACTGGCTGCTGCTTCTTCCTTGGTTACTCTTTCCCCTCCAAAGTAGCTGACACTGACTCTGCATCATAAAGGTCACTATGGTGGAAGTCATTGCTAGCCACTCTCCTATCGTCTTTGGTAGATCATGAAGAACAGGAGAGGTGTCTGGGGACTGAAGGATAGCAAATGTCACTCCAATATTCAAAAAGGGCAAGAAGAACTTCAGTAACTACAGACCAAGTATCATCCAATGATAGGACAGGGGGCAGTAGGTGCAAGCTGAAACATAGGAGGTGCCACACAAGTATGAGAAGAAAATTTTCACGGTGAGGGTGACAGTATATTGGAACAGGCTGCCCAGGGAGGTTTTGGGGTCTCCTTCTCTGGACACATTTAAAACCCACCTGGACACGTTACTGTATGACTGGATCTAGGGGACCCTGCTCTGGCAGGGGGATTGGATGATCTTTTGAGGTCCGTTCCAATCCTAACGTTCTGTGATTCCGTTAAAAAAAAAGTTACGCAATTCTAGCCCTTGAAGAACATGAAATTACTTTATTACTAGTTAGGGGTTTTTTTAATATATATGTATATCACTGTTGTGTGAAGTAATCTTTCAAAGCTAATGCAGGGTTTTGTAGGTTGTCTATTTTTTTTTTGTGGCTTGTTTATATTACATAAATTATGAGCAGTATAGTTACTCCCACGTTAAGAAGGATGGGAGCTGGGGTTCAAGACAAGCTTGTGAAAGTTCATGTAAATTTCTTGACTGTTGAGTGAGACAGCAAAAACTCCAAGAGATCATAATTTGTTCCCCAGTCACTGTGGTTTGAATCAAGAGCTTGTCAATAAAATGAATCATGGGAATTCAGCTTATAGTTGATAAAATTCTTAACTGTAGACACATTTTTCAAAGTAAATTTGTGTGAATAATGGTAGACATCAATACTTAGACTCTAACATTGTATTTGAAAAAACACTGCTCCACTGTGCAGTTTCTTCACGCACTTAATGCTGCATTGCTCAAATACTGATTCTTGCATGTGAAAACTTGCCTTACAGTGGTGTAATTCGTACTGCATACATTTGGGAACCTTGGCCTTCATTTAGTACCAAGTATGAAATGAGCTCTCCTGGGATAGTGGGAAGAAAAAAAATTGTGCAGTAGCAGTTACATCTTTTCAAGGACATGGGCCAGTCTTCATGAAAACTCATGTTTTCAAGGTTGGTTAATAAGACATTAACGGGAGATTTTATTGTAAGGAAGGTGGATAAACCAGCCTAAAGATTTTCTAAAGCACATACACCTTTCTAAGTACATGTCACATACCACAAAAATATGTGGCTAGGTATTTGCTACTCATTAGTTAACACCTGATGAAAGTAAAAGACCTTTTCCTAATCCTGCGTGTTTTGATTCTATTTATCTTGCCCTCTCCCCCCCCACCCTCCCCCCAAGACATGGCATTCTCCCTGATACTTGCTCCTGCTTTCCAAATCCCAGTGTAGCAAATGCTTAAGTGCATGATTATATTAACTGCAACTTTTGGAAAAAGTGAATGGCTGCTAGACATCATCGAATGTATAAGAGGAGTGACTCTTGCTTTAGAGATTGAACATCATCTTCCCATTCATTACATTTCTATATACCTGTGATCTAAATTACATTCTCAAACTAACTCTAGGGAATACGGACTACAAAATACTGATCAAGAAATTCTGAGTTAACATCATCAAATACAATTCATAGTGTCAGAGGTTCCCAAAGGTTAATTGTGATGGTAAGCTCTATCAGATAGATGAAAAGTTGTCTCGTTCTCTCATACTGACTTCCCAAACATAAAGTACTTAAAGCTATCATAAGGAAAAAAACATTTTTAAGAGAATGATACTGAAGAGAGAAAGAGTTTGCTATATTATTGAGTTAAGCAGCCATGCATGATAATCAGCATTTGCTGTTACACTTATGGAAACCTACAGTTCTAAACCAGCAGCTTCACCTTCTGTTTCAACAACAAAAAAGTAGGCTAGAAGTCAGGTCAAGCACTTCTTTTCAAACTTGATGGTGGATCTGAATGGTTTAAACGTTACAAGCTGTGCTTCAAAGCCCAAACAGGTATGCTTTAACATGAATACAGACAAAAGTTTGTGGTGAATACTGTCAGCATGCTGTATTGCATTATGTCCAAAACAACCCATTCCCAAATGCCCAAAGAAAAGTACATGATTGTGCATTGCATGATGATACCATTAGGTGCAACTTTGGTTCATGCAAAGTCTCGTTTTATGGACGCACTGATGATAGTCCATCTATTCCTGAAGATTCTGCACATGTGAGCTTTTCAGCCATGTTCTTTCCATAACACCAGATGAATACTATGGTCCGGCATACTGGTGGCGAAAACCAAGCCCATATCATTTTGGCCATTTAGTCCATTTAACCAAGACATTTCACCAGCTAAAAAACTCGAACCTCTCTTTGACTTCCTATACTCTGGTAGAGGCCAGCGGCTTATCAGTTTTTCTGTCCTCAAGTCCATTATATATAGGTATCTGTTATCAAAGAGTAGAGCAAATATCTCTCCAAAGCCCAGCAAGGACACGTTTGAGAAGTTGGGAGGTTTGATAACCCTAGAAAGTAAGACAACAAGGAAAAATAAGTGAAGTTTTTTTGCCAGGTGCACACAAAACAGCAAACATACTTGTGTTTTATAGTCAATTTACATAAGGATTTAATTTAAATTAATAGCTAAAAACCTCTTATTATTCTTCGGATGACTTGCACAAGTTGGTCCTTAATAGAATCCTGTTTGACTGATGCTTAGTCTAAGTCAAGCATTTTCATCTTGGGGAGAAAGAGAAGTATTTTTTAGTTCCCCTACACCTCTAAGTTATTTTTACCCTAACAAATAAATCTTGGAACATCAATTGAAGAGAGTAAAGTTTTCCACAGGTGACTGAGCATTTGATTATATGGCATTATGTAAAATACAGACCTGAGGAACACAAAAGTATGGAAATTAAACTCTTTTTCTCAGCAGCAAGGTAACATCTTTCTCTTTTGAAAGATGGGAGGGTTAACTAAGGTGAAATTACTCAAATTACTCTTACTGTTAGTACTTCTTTCGGAATACATCTTCCTATGGTATACATTCTACAAATATTCTGACCATTTCAACTGAGAGTCTGCTAACAGGTTTTAAATGTATTTTTTTGTCTTTAGCAAGTTACAGTCTTTTGATGCCACTATCTCATTTTTTTAATAGAAACAGAATGCCATCCTGATTGATTCCTTACTGCAATCTGATAGATTTCACTATAATTCCACAGTGTTACCAAGAAATATCAGTACTGCTGTCAGGAATAAAAGTCTTTTTCTTTTCTTGTCCCATCAGAGGGCAAAACAGGTCACACAGGTCTCTGTGAGCAGTCTGCATGGTGACATTAACTAGTAGTCACTACAGTTTTACATTCCTGACTACAGCACTGCAGACTAAATTTATATTGAAACTCCTCAACTTATGGAATGGAAATATGGAATAGGACTAGCCCGCAGCCAGAAAACAAAAACAGCAATCAAACGGTTCATGCAAATGAATAAATAGATGATAAATTGGAATTAACTCTGCCATGTGTAAAGAAAGATGTTTACAGAATGTTACCAAGATTACTTTGGCCTACATCTAAAGTCAGTAATTAAAACTAGTATGTTCTACTACAAAGAGTCAAGTCTTAAACTAAAAGATTTACCTGAGAATATCATAGCTGGCAAAGTCCCACTGGTATAATCCTAGTGCTGAACTGCACACTATGTATTTGCCATCAAAATGCAGTTTAGGCTGCAGGGAGATGCTGCGATCTTCAGAAACAGAGAGAGTTTTTAAGCACTTGCAGTTTATTTCCCTTCCAATAGGCCAAATCTGCAATGAAATCGCAGTTAAAGATGATAAAAAGCTCATATTACAAACCACTACACAAATAGAGTAAACCCCACACTCTGTCTTTAAATCTATCAAGTAAATGTGCATGTTTTTCAGAACTGTTGATCTCCTTTAGGTAGGAACATCAATTCTGTAAGTGACTGGTCTTATAGTATTGTTGCAATATTTGTTTCTAGTCTGAAAAAATCCAGCAAAAATGGGTGCTTGGAAGAATAGCAAAAAACCCAACGATCCAATTGGACAGAAATGTAACGGTGTTTCAGTTACGAAACACTTCCACAGTGGCAAATTATTTACAGCACTTTCCAACCCAGAAGTCTACAACAGTAATGAGACTTCCAGTTAAATGCTTCCCTGTCAAGTCAGTGTATTAGGCATGCACTGAGTATTTATTTTTTGAACCACCATTCACACAAACTACCACTAAAATCTAAACAGGAGAGAAAGCACTCTAAAGTCAGCTTCCAGAGGGGCAGGCAACTTTACAAGCAGGGAACCTGGGGTAAAGTAAGTCTTACAGTATTTGCAAACTGCAGTGAAGCACTCAAGCATTTAGTTTCCCTGGGTACCAAAACGATATATGGATGATGTATGGCACATACCTTGATTTCATACTTATCTGCACTAAGAAGAATATAATCCCCAGGACTATGCATAACAGATTTGACTTTGCACTTTTGCAAAACTACCTGTAATTGAAGGATGTAATGATTTATGTTGACACTGTTAAATAACCAAAAGTTTATTTGCATTTTTCACTTCACTGACAGCATGCATACTCCACTCTTGTAAAAGGCGATACGAATACTTTTAGCAACTGAAGGGAAACTATAGGCTACACTTTTCTTGTTCCCACTAGTGACAACTTGCTGTAGCAAATGTACGTACTTCACCTCTAGAACCAGCCCTCCCACCTTCCAAGTTCTAAAATAGAAGAAAAATACTATTTCTTGACTTCAAAACATGTTTCATATTCAGATTTTGGTCATGAAGATAGATTGTCTACATTACTTAAAAAGTACATTACTGTTTTTTTCAGAACCAGTTCTTATTCAGTCTTGAATCAAACACTGATTCCCAGCAGCTGTTTTGGATTGGAAGTATCTTCAGTGGTCTAAAAAGTTTAATTAGAGCCTCTTTAAGCTTTTATCTGCTAAAATGTTATTTTGCATTATTTCCTGATGTCCTTCAGATCTTACATCTAGGTGCCATTAGGATTAGGAAATAGAAATCTAGAACATGTGCTACAAATTTATGGAAAGCGTGTTACAAGATTAATTAAAAAATAAGTACTCCCACCTTAGTTACCCATTCTGTGTGTCCAGTGAGGGTATTCAGGCACGTTCCTGTAGATAAGGCCCATACTTTCACAGTGAAATCTGCAGAGCCACTGACCAGAATATCAAGTTCATCATTGTAATCCACACTAAAAACTACAAAGAAAGATGGTGTACTAAATAAGCAGTCTCCATGCATGTAGTTTTCTGTGAGACACTAACCAGCAGCCTCTGAATGAATATACATCAGCTTTAACTGTTGTTCTTGGACAGTGTAAGTGAATTGTGGCTCTGCATTCCTAACGCCGTAAATACTGATTTTTGTCCAAATTAAGAGTATGTACATCACCAGTCCCGCTATGGCTAGATTATGGCAAAGCATAACTTTAAGCTAGTTCCTATTTTAAGAGTTCTAGTAAATTAGTACATACTTTATCTCATTACTCACAGGGACAAGGAACTACAACTGAATCTATTTTGCAAGGCTATTTTGCAGTAAAAGACACAGAAGTTAATTATGAGTTATAATTATCTGTAAATACAGATTCCCGGGTCCTATTCTGCTCTTTGCCGTATGCCCATCTCCCATTTGGGATATAAAGAACTGCTAAAGCCATGTACTCCCTGGTACCCGGGGTCTGCATTTTTTTGACATACTTGAAAGGACCGAATAACCATGGCATTTCCTTTATCTTACCTACTTCTTGCAACTGCAAAAGACTGCATGGCAAGCTCTGGTATTATTGAAAGGCAGACAGATCTAGATCCACCAACTCAAAAAGGGGACTTCTGAGAGAGCCTAAAAGGCCACTTTTGCAAAGAGCTATCTTAAATAATAATCACTTTAATAATTATGTGTATTACTTGACTGGTGATTTTACAAGTTGCAAAGTTTAACATACCTGCACCAGTATGTCCTCTAAAATGCTGTGTCTTTGCCCCAGAGCTCCATTCCCAACAGGCTACCGTGTTATCAAAAGATCCTGTTACAAGCTTTTGTTCATCGAACTTCACTGCAGCACAAGTGTGTGTCTGGATACCATATATGCACTGACCTGTGCTTACATCCCAGAGTTTTGCAGACAAGTCATCTGATCCTAGAATATAAAGAAATATATGGGTAAATAGTATTTCCAGTCCTATTTTTGTCTTCCCTAGTTGTCTTAAAATGGTTGGAAAGAACCTCTGGAGGTCAAGTCTCCCCATACCCCTACTTAAGCAGGACCACCATGACCAGAAGGCTTTTGAATATGTCCAAGGATGGATGCTCCACAGTCTTACTGGACAATCTCTGTTCAATCACTCTTACAGTAGAAGTGTTTTAGAGCTGACTTCCTGTGTTTCATTTTGTCCTGGTCTTGGGCAGGACACTGCCTCCTGTCCTGCTACTGAGCACCACTGAAAAAGACCTGGCTCTGTCTTCTTTGCACCCTCGATTCTGGTACATTTACATACATTATTCTTTCTGCACCCACTCTTCTTTACATTAAGTCCTAGCTCTATGAGCCCTTCTTCGTACGAGAGATGCTCCAGTCCATCGTCGTCATGGCCTCTCCTTGGACTCTACACTGCATCCATGTCCCTACTGAGAGACAAATGAGGAGCAGAGAACTGGACACAGTACTCCGCATGGCCTCACCAGTGCTGAGGGGAAGGATCCTTCAACCTACTGGCAACCTTTAGCCTTATTTGCAGCAAAGGCATATTGGTGGTTCACATCTGACATGGTGTCCAAGCTGATTCCCAGCTGGGTGACCCCAGCATATACTGATACCATGTTCCTCTTCAAGTGCAGGGCCCTGCATTTCCCCTTGTTGAACTTTTCCTCATTAAATAGTCCTTTCAGGCCATCTGAATGGTAATAAATCCTAGTTCTAAGTCTCAGCAGTAAAGCAAAGAGGGCAGATAATGTATCTGTACTTGCCAAATGGGTTTACTAATTGGAAGCATACCTGCCATTACTGTTTTTTAACCAACAAATAAATTATTCTCCTTGTTTTCTTATTGAAGCCACTCATAGGTAGCTTAGTGTGCCAAGTGTTTCAGAATTTGAAAATAAAAGTAATTTTGAATACTCCCTAAACTGCACTAACACTATGAAAATCATCTGTCTGGTAAAGATGCAAATTGTCATTAATAATGCTGGGGTGGGGGCAGACAAAACAAATAATTGTAAGACTCCAAGTTTTCTGTCCTTCTTACCTGTACACAGAAGTCCATCTTTATAGTAAAGTGCATATACTCTGGCACTGTGTCCAATTAAAGAGGATGTCTCAAAGGCTTCATGGTCATTCAGTTGCTTCATCCTTAAGATAGCCTTTAGGTAAACCTTCTTCCAGTGTTGAGGATCCTGAACAGAGTCATCTATTTGCCAACCCAGATTCTTACATGCAGTCTGCCACACCTCTGTACAGGCACTTATAACCTTATTCCACTGCTTAGAGACGAGGCAACATGTGAGTAAGGTCTGAGGATCAAGCCATTTTAACAGATAAAAACTAAGTTCCAATGGAAGAAGTTTGAGGAAGTCCCTCTTGAGGAGAATCTCTAGATTATTGGAGAGGTGCCTGAGCTGGACTGTTCCACTCAAGCTAATCAGGTGATCCAGAGTTTCATTTTTCTGCAAGTCCGTCAGAGAAAGAAATGTAATAGAAATGTTATCAAGCCATGCTTCAAAGTCCTTTTTCTCCATAAGGTTATGGAAAAATTTACCTGTGATACATCAAAATACTGTATTAGTTCTGCTCAGAAAACAAGGTAAGCATCACATCTTTATTACAGTATTCCAGATGGCACGTTAACTCATAGACTGAAGTGACCAAACACATTGTAAAATAACCATTAGGTTAGCACTAAGCATTTGCATGCACTCTGAACTATCGTCCATCCCACATCAGACTTGAAGTTAATTGTATGGACCTAGTAAGTGTTCGCATTCATTACGAATGTTAACATCTTTCTTGTTCTTCCAAATTCTGAGTCCAGCAAAGTCAGGGTTAGTTTATATTTTAAGCCTATCAGAGCACGTAAACACTGTCTTACAGTTTGTTCATGGATTATACTGTTAAAGGGAAGATACTGAAGAATATAAGCGAAGCAATAGTAGTTACTGATCAAACTTATTCATACCTTTCTCCCTAACTACTTTTGACACAAAGCGGGTAACTATGGGTATATTTTGGAGAAGATAACAGATGTCTGAAAAATTGTGTTAAAGGATATGTTAGTCATCTTTCTATGTGGTTTGTGTAAAGGCTGTAGATCATGCTGATGTAGTAGCAATTTTTAAATGTTTGCTCTGCTTTGACCTGAACACTTTTTTTGCAGTTTATTTCCAAAATTATTAACAATGAAATTGAGGCTTTGAAATACTCTGTGCCCCTCAAATTCCTACACTGATCTTGGAAAAGTGATTAGGAAGACAAAAGTTGGGCAAACAGTTAAAAAACCTTATGAAAATGTCTTTTCTGGAGGATCTAATTCCAGTAGTTAGCCTGCTTAATTTAATTTATAGAAGCTCACAAACCAAATGAATTGAGGAATCTGAGTGGGAGTCAGTAACAAGTTTATTTCTATACAGTCACTTTAGTTTCACGGAATAGAGTACACCTCTTACGGCAAAGTATAGAAAATACAGGCCTCTATGAAAGGCTGCACTTGACACGCAACTGTCGATCAAAGCACACGAAGATGCTGAGTGTCAAGTGCACAGAAACACCTGTTCCTTTCACGTCACAAGTTCATACGGTAATCGCTACTGCTAACAGCACTTACCAGCTCTCCTCGGCACATATGGCAGAGAATGTATTTGCTGTTCGAGCAGGCAAGTGTTGTCTTTAAAACGAACAAAAATGTCTAAGGGGCTCCCTATGAACAAGAAATATTCAATGCATGACTCCAACACCGAAACCTGGTGCGGCCCTGAGCTCCGAAGCCGACGCTCAGCGCAACACGCCCGAGGCCCTTTTCTAAGCGTCTCTAGCAAGCGCGACCCGCTCCCCCCGCCCGCTCCCATATACCTCCGCACGCAAAAGCACGGCGAGACCCGGAGGCCGACAGCTGCCGCGCCGCTCGCCGAGTCCCGCGGCGCTCACCTCCGGTGGCGGCCAGGCGCGCAGCGTCTTTCGGTTGGCAGCCGCCGCGGCTCGCGCGGCCCCCCGGGACCCGGCACGGGCCGTGACTGCCCTACGGCCATCTCTCCGCGGCCCCTACCGCACCCTGCGGGCCTCGGGCGGAACTGGGCGCCTCAGTCACGCCCGGCGCGGGAGGGAAGGGGCGGACCGAGCCCCACGCTGCGGCCCCTGCGCCGGACGAAACGACCGGCCCCAGAGGGAAGGAGCTGCCTGGCCCCCGCCACTCTCTGTGGTCACACAGCTTCCGGCGCAGCCGCGACGTCATCCCTCCTCGCCACCGCCGTCCAGCAGTTTCCGTGCTGACCGAGTTCGCGGACGGTGCAACGGGGGTGCCCCGTCCTCCCCGCTCCCGCACAATCTGGGCCAAGCGGCTGCCCGCAGACAATTAGCCGGGGCCGACACGTTGCGCACTGCGCGCTTCCCGCAGGCGGGCATGGCCGCGGAGGAGTCTCGTTACCTGCTGGGGGACCCCGCTCCGGACTCTAACCCGAGGTGAGCGCTCCTCGGCCGGGCGCACGAACAGCGTTGACCGTGCTGGCACTCGGCCGTGGCCGATAGCGGGGGCGGGGCGGCCGAGGTCGGGACCTCTGCCAGGCTCGCCCAGGCATTAGCGACCCCTAGAAGGGGCCGGAACCGGGAGGTGGGGGCGGCGTGATCCTTAATCGGCCTCTTCTGCCTCAGAGTGCAGAACAAAAAGCTGTACCTGGCTACATTCGCTGCTGTCCTGGGACCGCTCAGCTTTGGCTTCGTGCTAGGCTACAGCTCACCCGTTATTCCAGAGCTGAGGAAAATCAGCGATGCTAAATTAAGAATGGACAGCAGTCAAGCGTCGTGGTTTGGGGTAAGTCTCTGTCTGATGTATTGTCATGTGTTTTCACTTGAAAGCATAGGTCAAGAAGATGCTGGTACCCCTATTAAGAATAAGGATAAAGATAAATATAGATGTTAAACAAGGAAATCACCGTGAATGATTCAAGTTTAACCTGAGTGACAGTGGTGTTACGCCCCAGTTAAGTCTGTTAATATACACTAATAAATACTTCTGTCGGTATCTGGCAATATTGTTAAGCGATTTTATAGTACCTGCTGTGCATGCCTGTTTACATCAAAGTTTAGCAGACTAAGGTAATCATGTAGTCCAGTGAACAATAGAATAAGGAGGATTGAGTTCTTTAATTAAGACTGTAACTGCTCCTCTATGGCTGAAGGTGTGGAAGTTGTCAGGGAAAGTTAAGTCTGGTTGTCTTTAAGTGAGCTGTGACCAGATATGGACAGAGTAAGCGTATTCATCCCCAAACAGCCACCAAAGATCCTCAGAAATCTTTGTGCTTGTGCAATAAGTTTTGAAATCTGTTCAATACAGATGTAGTTGGGTACTTGCATAATCTAATGCGAATGCATAACATAGGTGAGCTTTGTATAAGAGAGGAGGGGTGCTACGCTGATTTTGTACAATAAATATAGGAACCTTGCTCCAACCAGCTGTGCTTAATCTGTGGAAATCCACCAAGCACCCAGACTTGCCCAACTCTGAATGCACAGGCGTTCTCTGTCCTGTGTGTTTGAACTTTGGCTTGTTGCATACCAGGTGACATCCACTTTTTGAACTATCATGTGAACTTAGCGCTGTTCAGTTTTGGAGAGTAGTACTTTTTGACTATTTCAATGAAGAATTTAATGCCTACTGCTATCAAGTGCTATATTTCAGTATTTTAAAATAAATTGCTGCTGTAGTTTATTTATACCTATGTTTTGGTTTTTTTACATGGTTTTTGAAGTCAGTAGTAACATTAGGAGCTGCTACCGGAGGAATACTAGGAGGCTATCTTGTGGATAAAGCTGGGAGAAAGCTGAGTCTAATGCTGTGCTCAGTACCATATGTTTTTGGATTTGTAGTTATTATATCTGCTCAGAATGTTTGGATGCTTTACTTGGGACGAATGCTGACAGGCTTAGCCAGTGGAATTACATCACTTGTTGTTCCGGTAAGTAACATGTTTTTCTAGGGCTGTGCACGTGGCTGCTTTTTTGTTGTTGTTGTTGGTTTGTGGTTTTGTTGGGGTTTTTGTGCGTGCATGGTTCATTCTTTTTCTATAGCAGTATTACAGGTTACTTGGGTGAAGTAACTGAGTAACTGCAGCTAACACGGTTTGTGCATTTAGAAGAAACTGAATTCTATCATTTTGCTTTTAATTGTAATTCATAATCATTAAAACCAAAGCATAGTTGGTTTTAATAATGAATAAAATTAAAAAAAACCCAGGTTTTGCAGCACTTATTTCCAATGCGTTCCTGATACTATGATGTGATCTATTAGATTATTACTCCTTTATTTGATTGCTTCTGTTCTGCTACAGTCTAGTAATATTTATTTCTTCAAATTCTTCATATGTAACATTGAGGAGAGTTGGTTTGGTTTTTGGCTTTCTTTTCAGTTTCTTTTCTATTACCAGATGCTCCTAATAGTTTTACATTTCACCTGTTTTCACCAAGTGTTGCAAATAAGCTACGGCTGCTCCTTCATCCTGGAGCAATGCCAAATAGTCTTCTGATTCCCTTTCGCTTTTATCTTCTGCATGTTAACTAATAACAAGAATGAATGATTTCCATTTCCCATGCATTCAGGAATACATGTGCAGTAGGGAAATGGAGTTTGTTCGTTCTGTTATTGGCTGTCTTCTCTGGCCGTTATTGGACCTCTTGGATTTAGCCAAAGAAGGTGGTGGTGTGATATAAACCATACAGAATTCAAGTTTGTTTCAATTATTATTGAAATCAGAATTAATGATTTTCCTTCCAGAAAAAGTAAGAACTGTGACTTCTTTAGAAAGCGTTGTATCTATAAATGTGAGGGATTTTTTTGTTCTGCGTACAGATAAACTGCAGCTATTGACTTGGGGCCAATGCATTCAGAAATGGCAGAAAAGTTGAAGATGATCTCAAATATTGGATGAGGTGTGATGCTGTCCATATAGTCTGTTCAGATGGGCTGTCAATTTTGAACTTCATGGAGAATGTAGTTATTTGTACTCTTTATAGTGAACTTAAAGCTTTCATTGTTTTATATGTGCCTTGGGCTACATATTTCTGCAAACACTATTCCAAGCTCTAGACTGTTTGTTTTTGAATGGAGGTAAGCTCTTACTAAAGCAAGTTTGGGATACTGATATTGCATCAGCTTTCTTCTGGTTTAGGTCCTCTTTTTTCAGGGTTTTTCATAATGTCCATACACATTTTTTAAATGTTTCCCTCTATTTTTTTGAGGCTTTTTTTTAATGAGGGGAGGAACTATGAAATACGTCTGTGTTTTTTTTCAAAAATTAATTGCTTATCAAGTCCTTGATCTACAATTGGATAGAAGTAATTACTGGATGTTTTCTGTCTATGTTTTAGGTGTATATATCTGAAACATCTCATCCTAAAGTCCGTGGTATGCTTGGCTCTTGTGTTCAGTTGATGGTGGTGACTGGCATCCTGGGAGCCTACATTGCAGGTATTGAGGTTAGGGTTCCAAGTTATAAAAAAAATGAATGCATGTAATGGAAGAGCAGAATTACTGAAATTTAACATGTTAATTTCTTTGTATGACTAATTGATGTTCCTAGTCCTCTTTCTTTCCTTTTTGTTACCCAGGAATAACACTGCAGTGGCGCTGGCTGGCAGTACTGTGTTGTTTTCCATCCTGCATAATGCTGTTGTTCATGTCCTTCATGCCTGAAACACCAAGATTTCTGCTGAATCAGAACAAACATTCAGAAGCCATCGCTTCTTTGCGCTTTCTGCGGGGACCACATGTAGACCATGAACGGGAATGCAGGCAGATTGAAGCGAGTGTTCAGGAACAGGTGATGACATTCGTATTTACTCTTAAAAAGCTTTTTGTGTGGAGTTAACATGTGAAAGTGTGTAGTATAATGAAAAGGGATTTACCAAAGCTTAGTTACTAGCCTTTTCTACAAGCAGTGGTCCAAACAAACACATTTGTTGCACATATGATCCTAAGAAGCACGGTCATATGTTAATTACATGACAGATAGGTTTGGAGGGGTTTTTTGCTTTATTTGTCAGTTCTCTAGGGTTGTTCATCCTGGTGGACACTTAATTTCCTCTTGTTTGTGTTGTACGGATGCAATTTCTCTTGCATCTCTCAAACTATCAGCTTCTTGTTCAGCAAGATGTGTGCTTAAATAGGTCTAGTCTTTGAAGCTCAGTTTCTGCAAACTGTGGTTCCATTCATAGTAACATTCTTTACCACGTAACTGTTATTCCTGTCCATAGAATGGAAAAATGCTTTTGTAGAGTTCTCGAGTACTTCAAATGTAAATATTTCTACTGGCAAGGTACTTAGTCTTGCTAAAGAGGAGGTGAAAAACTTGAGTTTGAACAGGTCAACATATTCTGAGGAAGTTAGTTTGTGGTTGCTTTTTGTTCTTCAATTTAAAGCAGATTGAAAAGATAAAAAATTTTACCAAATCATTGCTTCATCTTTTTAACAGGGGCTGAATCTTTCTGAGTTCAAGAACCCCTCAATCTACAGGCCACTTATTACTGGTGTGGCTCTCATGTTCTTCCAGCAAGTAACAGGCATTAATGCTGTTATGTTTTATGCAGAATCTATCTTTGAGGATGCAAACTTCAAGGTAAACAGGGTATAGTTTCTGAACTAACACCGCACAATAGTTTCAGCTTAGTGTGCACCCAAAAGACTGACTTGATAATGATTCTACTTGTGTAATAAATAATAGGGTTTGGGCTTCTGTGGAATTTTTGTGGATTCTGGGTACAGTCTTCACTCTGCTGCTCTGGCATACATGAAAATTTTGGATTTTTTGGGGAAGGAACTATGTTGTATTTTATAGTCATCTTCCTACATATTTTTAATTACAAATGCAGTTATTTCAGAGAAAATGAAACTCTAGGAAGATGTATATTGTATTAATTGGTGATTTTTTTGGGTTTTTTTTGTTTTGGTTCCCCCCATTTCATTATGTGGCATAGTTTGTCTTCTTTCAGATTCAAGTCACAGATGCATTTGCAATGCCTTTGTCAACTCTCCTACCTCTTTATTTCAGGACAGCAGAATGGCTTCTGTTGTAGTGGGTTCCATACAAGTATGTTTCACGGCTGTAGCTGCACTTATCATAGACAAAACTGGACGAAAAGTACTGCTGTACGCATCTGGTAAAACACGTTACTAAATTTTGTTCAGCAGGAGAAACGATTGTATATAATACTAAAGAAGTGTCTTAATTGGGGGGGGGGGATTGAGTATTGCAGTTTTTAGCTATATATTTGTAATTTGCTACATGAGGCATTATGGTGTTTATTTGTGTAAGACATAGTTAAAAACTTTAAATGTGCTAAGTAACCCTGTTTCATAGTTGCGCTACACACTCAACATTAATGACTACTATCAAAATTGTATTGTTCAGCTAGTGGTTACAATGCTTATCTAGCATCTTTCACTACTATCAAGGCTAGTGTTTATTTCCAAGAACAGTATCTGTGTTAAGAAATTCTTATGTGAGGGCCAGCATGCCTTACATTTGGCTGACCAGCTGTCATATATCTCTCAGAAAACCCAAATGGCAGCCAGTGACAACTTGGGTTGTGCTTACATTTCAGGGATAATCATGGCTCTCAGTACTGCATTGTTTGGGCTTTACTTTAAAATGGTCCTTCCAATTCAAAACAACTCATCAAATCCAGATGTATGGTTTACTCTAAATTCAGCATCCCCCGGAACTGAAAGCAACATATCCTGGCTTGCAGTAATGAGCCTAGGGCTCTTTGTTGCTGGTAAGTAGAACACTACTGATGAATGGAAAATGAGTGTTACCTTTGACAGGCCTTTTCAGTGTAGAAGTTGGGGGCTGTTTACAACCATGGTGATAAGCTTAAGTAAGCTCTCAGTCTATTACCTGGGAAGTTTATACCAGCTTGTACTACTAGTAAATAGTAATTGCTCATAAATAGTAATTGCTCACGTTGAACTGTTCTAATATCAATTAATGAAAACCCCCCCCCCAATTAGTGTCAGAGCCACACTAAATTTTCTGTTTTGATACAGGACAGCAGCAGTCAAAAATGAGGTCAGTTTTGCCAGAAAGTCTCTGAAGTGGTAAGCTTAAAGAGGTTCTGCTTTGTAAAGAACACTCTTGTAATGAAGTGGAAGTGAAATGTACTAGCATTCATCATATCGTTCTAAAATAACTTAATTCTTCCTTCTGGTAGAGGTACTGTTTTCCTGGGTATGCAGGAATCTAGAGTGAAAACCCTATGTCCCTTTCTTGACTAACTTGCGTATCATTCAAGCTTCCCTTTAACAGGTAGTTCACTTGAGTTTATTCTCTGCCTTTTGTAATTGCAGGTTTTGCCCTTGGCTGGGGTCCTGTTCCATGGCTGGTAATATCTGAAATCTTCCCCCTGAAAGCTAGAGGCATACTGAGTGGTGCTTGTGTGTTAACAAACTGGATTATGGCCTTCCTGGTAACCAAGGAGTTTAATGATTTTATAGTAAGCATTGTAAATTACATTGAGTTCCTTTTCATAGGAAAATTTATTAAAGATGCTCCTGAGAGAGCCTTGAGCCACTGTCTTTGGCAATGCAGAACTGTAGTTGTGCAGCAGTGAGCCATAATAATACGGGGCTTTTTTTGTTTTCTCTCCTCCTTCAGGCTTTCTTAACATCCTATGGCACATTCTGGTTCTTCTCTGCCTTCTGCTGCCTCAACATCATTTTTACAGCCTTTTGTGTTCCTGAAACAAAAGGACAGACCCTGGAACAAATTGAGGCCTACTTCAGAAGATCTTAGTTCTATGGCTTTTTGTATTGATACAGAACTTTGATATAATGAGTTGTGGTGTTATGGTTAAAACTGACTGGCTCATGTGACAGACATCTCAGTTACTAGACATGCTTCTACGGTGTTTTAATAAAAATTAAAACTCTCTCTTGATGAGAAAAATACCTGGGGATCTACATACTCTTCTACATGCTCCCTGTAGTAAATCTACCTCCTATGTAGGCTCGGACATACTAGCTGTCTTCGATTCCTGTATTTTGTTTAATCTGTTGCAACCTGACTGTAATGGTCAGGTAAATGCCTTGGCTAGTATCTTTTTACTAAGATGTAAAATAAGACCTCATTTTAAAATTATCTTGCACCACTTAACCTTTCCCCTAGAGCACATGTTACAGTGATGAAGTGAATGATGCTGTCTAGCTAATGTTAATTTCAGACTGCAGTACTTTACTTTTCTGTTGCTTCTGCTATTTCTGGGATGCCTGAATGTGAAAGGTGTTTTGGTTTCTACTGGAGGCAAATAGTTTGTGGGATTTTGTGATCACAGAGATGAAGGCTTTCATAGTGTTAGCGTAATTAGTGTTCTTTTTCCTACAGTGGTCATGTTAGCAAGGAATGCATTTAAATCACAAGAAAGGTGGTAGCTCTTAGCAGAATATATTTTAGCATTGCTTTTTCAAAAGGAGCGACAGTAAGAATATACTCTTAGCCAGAAAAGGAGAAAAGCTATCTTTTTGTTGGTTTAGGGTGTCAGGTCTCTGCAAGTGTAACAGATGCCAAGAAACACAGACCAGTGCTGGACTGTAGTTCATGTCAAAGATAGGTAATGCTTGAGACACAAACATCAATCACACAATTACAATACAGCACTGAAATGAATAACATCTCTGAAACATTTCTAGACAACTCAAGTGGAAACAGTAATCGAGAGCTGTCTACAGTAGTGTACTACTTCCTGTCTCTTCCACTTCTCTGATCAACCACATATGAAAATTAGTTGTGTGCATGTAAAGTGTGAGGTCAAACTTAAGGTTCATTACATATGAAGGAATAAGCCATCTTTTAGCGCCTTTCTGGAAGATTAAATGGTACTTAAAACCAGTTTCAACTGTGATAGGACTGTTTCTATTTGGATGTTACATTTGAAACACAAACCACACATACTATCGCATGTCATTAAAAACAATATAATAACATTGCCATTTAAGACAAGTGGTAGGTAAGTTTATGACCACAAATATAGCAAGTCTTAGCAATTATTAAATTACACAGCAAGCTGCTAGCATTCAAAGACTTAAATAAAACTGGCATTCCAAGTTGCTAACACTTTTTGCATGAACATAACATTCCAGCCAAACAGGTAAACACCTATAGCAGAGCTGTAAAGAAATAAGCAGAAAAGAGTGTCTTTAGCTTTCTCTTCAAATGTGCTAATATAGTGACTTCCAGTAGCAAACAGGCGTCAATCAGTTGCAAGTCAGCAATGAAGTGAAGCAGCTGGGTAGTATACACTCTGGTGAAGTTACTCGACTAGTATGAGTAAAAATACTTTCTAACCTGCATGCAAATACAGATATTTGCAGTGTACTGACACTAGAGCTTTCCCATATTTGTATTATCAGGTTCCCAGGAGATAAAGTTATTTCCCCACAAAAATCAGGCAAAGACTGTCAGAGGAAATACTGCTTTAACAGAATCTGCAAGCACTGTGCACATAACCGTGATATCAAACTGTTAATGACAAGAGTATGGTGCTCATTTACCTTCCACAGAAGGCAACAAAAATCTAAAATACAAATGAGATTTCTGAAATTAGAAATATATACACACACATAGCTCTGTATATGCACGTGTATCAAAAAATAAATCCAAACCCTAAAGGAATATATATCTCCAATGCAGACAAAGCCAACAGCCCTCACAAAGTGCTGCATCTGCAAGCACAACTTACAGAACCACACCTTTTGGAAACTGTCCATGGCTTGGTCAACTGTATGTAGAGTAGCAAAAAATAAGTATCAGGAGGCGCAGACTTGGCAATACGTAACTGCTTACTTTCAAGGAGGTGCTACCAGTCCCCTGCCCTGTTAAGAGCTGGTAAAATATGTATGTATAGACATAGTATTGACTGGCCTAATTCTCAAAATAGTATTTACATGAATCCTCCAAATACAAGTGGTTGCACATACATATACAAACACACACAGTCACACTTGTTGGTGCCACTTGCATCCTGTATGTTACACATTGCAAAAAGNCCAAACAAATCCCACTCCCAAAACATTAAAGACCCTACCTATTCCTCAACAGCCAGGAAACTGAAGGTATCCATACATCCATTCAACCTAATGTCTAGAAGGGTCACGTAACCCCTAGCTCTTTTCAAATTATATGTGGGTCTTTATCTTTTCTCAGAAGGATGTGTTTTGTTCCTTTTGTAAACATTTTGATTACAATTTAGGCGCATCACATTGCCACTAGAAAAGCTGGACAAAAATAACTGTTCATTTTCTTAAATCCAGAACAGCATCGACCTCAGGAAGGGCTCATTAAGACCTCAAGCACGAGAGTTGAATATTATATGTATATGAAATAATCAGCATGTGTCTTCTAGCTCTTGCATCCTAGTCACATGTAAAAGCTGCAGTTATGATTTATATGCGTGTTGTAATGCAAAGACAGGACAAACACCGTGAGTAGCTGAAACCTGGATCCTTGTCTTTAACAGACTTAAAATGCAATGTGGCACTGAACAATCTGCTGCTCATGCTGGTTTGAAAGAAAGCATATGGACTGAAAGATCTGTAAGGGTCTCTTCTAACCTTGATTATTCTGCAGTTCCACATGTTATGAACTAGGCTGGTGAAAAGGCATGAGTACATTCTAAATTGACTGCCTGTAAGGTCTAATGCTTGCACCAAAGTAAATAACATTCCCATAATTTATTGAGACTAAGGCACGTTGCTGAAGTTGTGACAATACCATTAGCTGGGGTGGGCAAGGGCAAAGGAAGGAGGTAAAGAGCCCCCATCTGCTTCAACAAACGCAGCACATCGGGAGAGAAAACACTTGTTGCAGAAACTTATCTGTTACAGGCCTTCAATTTTGCCTAGCGTGGTAGCAACTGGTCAACTTGGTAACAGTTCTTCCTTCATAGAAAGTATTTCTTCCATCCAGCTATTGCAAGATATTTTTTTTAAGGCTGTGCTTAGGGTGGGCTTCGCTACAATTTGTGTTCAAGATTACTTTTTTAGAAATTCTGAGTAGATGCGTGCCCATATTGGAAAAGCAGAAAGGAAATACCGTGGCTCTATGGCTACAGTGAACAACAATGCTGCTATGCACTCAGCAGCTTTACAGCCAGCCTTATATTCTGACATTGGTCTGAAGAAGGAGAGGTTGCACAAATGCATAAAGAAGAAAAAGCAACTCTTGCTTTTTATCAATGATGCAGAAGAGATCATGTAGTTAGCTCTGGAGTAGAGAGACTGAATGACTAAGAAGGTATGTACCTCATAGCATTCTGGTGAGGCTTTACAGCCCACAGAAACTGCATCCTTATACAATCTGTATTTCTCCAGTTGTGCCAGCATTTTCATACTGTGGTGTGATTGTCTTTTGATACAATTAATGTGATACAGACTTTCACAGAACTAGGTTCTGGTGGCTTGTGTCAAGCAAAATTGGAACACCATTACCATCCTCTACCTATATCCTGGGCCATGCTCATGCAGTAAGTAGGTAGTAAGCTATGTCTACATGCTCCTAAAGCCTCAGCCGCCATGTCTAGGTGTCATAAACCACACTGAAATTGCCTGAGCCCTAACCTGCTTGTTTTGCTAGGTCTAGTATTACCCCACAGCCCTGCAAGACATGCTGATTATTTACAGAAGTAAAATTCAAGTAGCAGCCTTGTTAAGGCACTTGCTGTATACATTAGGAATGAAGACAGCTTAAGTTTTTTCCAGAGTTTATGTCCATCCTGTTCTGTATGAGTAATTGTCTGTTAAGTCTAACAGTTCCTGGTGCGACCTGCATAAGAGCTTGCACTTGACTCATTTAGTCAAGCTATAGCACAAAATTCATGTGGAAGGTGGTGCGGGAAGGCAGTTGTTTGCCTTGAAACTATACCAACAGCCCCGTTCAGATACATAGAATGAAGCTAGGCTAGGCTGATCTGGTTTTATCTAGTTTAAACACTGTAATTTAATCTGCACTCCTTATAGTCCCATTGCTCTTTGTTAGTATTTGTTAATGTCATCTGTGATAGTCAAACTTCCCCCATTCTTTACCATCTCACTAGTACTCCTATCTCTAAAGCTTGTCTTTCAGAACACCTAAATACATGCTTATTCGGATTCCTCACGGAAAGTTTTAAAAAAAAGTTAGTTTCACTGGCATGAAACTATGCTTTAGTCATGTTAAATCATGCTAGAATCACATAAGTAAACAGCTGCAGTATATTTAAAATCTGGCACCTTAACAGTGCAAATAAGTCAAAATAATGTTTTAACTAAAGCCTCGGTTTTGCAACACATGTGTTTTTGAAGACCACTAATAGAAATTAAATACTACATTAAGAAACATGTTTATGGAAATAGGTGGTACTTCTGCTTTCTAAAATTACCTAAATGCAGAAAGTGCTCCTTTAAGTGGACTCAGTAAGTCTACAGAAGTGCTTACAGCTTCCAGGAGAGAAAGCAGTACATGTACTTTCAATTGTGGTTCATTTTTTGTTTTAAACCTTAGCTGCCCAGATAATTAGGACAGGCTAAATGAACACAAACTCTGGAAATAACATTCTCAGAAAGAATGACAAGCTTTTGCAAAGACTGAGCTGGCACTTCCTTTTATATACTTATCAAAGTTCACCCCACACTTCTGTGGATGCACAAATATTAAAAACAGTACCAACTGGTAAATACTGCTTCTGCTCCTACATTAACTACTGTTGAAAATATTGCTTCTTTCCTTGAACAGCCACTCCATTGAAGAATAAGAAATAATCCTTTCAGATAAGGCCTCACGTATTTTCTCAGGTGGAGCAATTAAGCCATTATATACAATAAACTGTGCAAAAGAGAACTTTGCGCAAACAGGTTTACATTCAGACAGACTGAAGCAAAAGGCACGCACCTCCTGGTAGTCATGTGCAGACAAAAAGTGACCCATGAATGGTATTACAAAATAAAGGACACAGAAGTATTTCTATATAGAGAACGTGAAATACTTGCTAATAAAACTAAAATCTTCACATACAAAAAGCCTGGAGGCATCACATTTTCATGGAAAAAACAAAGCAAACCCAAGCAAAACCCTTCAAAACACTGTTTAAGATTTACTTTGATTATTTTTTTTTAACCCTTTGCAATCTATAAACATGAAACTCTGTCCTTTAACATAACAGAGGATTTAAAGTTACTATTTCACCATAGAAAACTAGCTTCTTAGCAACTAAATTTCAGTCAGGATCCATTTAGAAAACTACAATTGGATGGAATAATGACTTACATGTTTGTGTTGGAGCACACAACCGCTAACGCTGATGCCTGCGTAAGAGCTGTCTCTTTTGCCTGCTATGGGAAAATCTGAATGTGCACTAAAGAAATGGTTTCGCAGTAGATGATGAAATACAGTTGGAGGTTTTGTTGGTTTTGGTTTGTTTTGGGGGTCTTTTGGTGGGAGGAAGGTGGGGTTTTTTCCATAGTGTTTTGGGTTTTTACTTCCAGTGCTTAAGGAACATTTTGAAAGTTTGTGTTTTCTATAAAAAGTCTCTCTGCTCAAGTACACTTAATGAAAAATAAGTTTTCAAGTTTCTCTAAAAAAATTGCACAGACAGGCCAGACCAAAGAAAGCAGCATCTTCATATCTTACCTGGTCTTTACAGAACATCCTCAATTCTTCAGTGAGCATATCAGAGCTGCATCATTTCAAGGACAGACTGTACTGCTTGGAAAAAAAATTTGCTTTCAAGTCTCTGTCGGTTTTTGTTTTTATAGACTGAAAAACCAAATGGAGTAATTTATGTTATAAAATTCCTTTTCTCACATGACACACTGTTTTAAAACAAACGCATGGCAACAGTGATTAACTTAACTGAATGTCATTTAGGTACTCCAAATCAGAAGCAGCTCAGCACAAGTAATACTTTTTACTTTTTTCACTTCACTTTCAGACTACATATTATTGATTACCTAGTTTTAGAATGTCACACAAAATAATGTCTCATTAACTGAGAAAACATAGCTATCTCAAAGATATAAGCATCACCAAATCAGGCTGAGCTAGACAAAACAACATGGATTCTATAAAGATTAATCACTAATACTTCCAGCCATATTTTATCACTAGAAGCAGTGTTTGTGACATTCCCATAGAGCTCACAGAGTTGTAAAAAAATGTGAAGTAAGAAGAAATGTTTTACAACTGTCTTCACTTCAAGTCAATGATGTCTTCATCATATAAAGATATCAGCTGAAATGGACAGCTGGGTGGTCCACTTTCCTCCCTGTTTGCTAAATTATTGGAATCTGAACTAGTGGAAGGATGATGTCCTTCAGAATAGCTTTCAAATAAGCTTGAGATTATCCTGTAAAGAGGAAGACAAAGGTTACTAGAAAATACAAAGATCGGGGCAAGTAGGATCAATAGCTATTTCTAGATTTCTTTTTTACTCTGCTGATAATTATTTAAAGGCAATGTAATAAAACACCCTGCCCAAATAATTTGCAAACAGTGCAGCAGGTTTTTTTGTTTGTCTTGCTAATCTCAGTCTACTGTTCTTGGCTGAATTCTGCAACTACACAAACACAGGCAATGAAAACAGTGAAAACAAGGAAATGGCAGCGGGACAAAGTTTTTGAATCAAAGAGAGAAATGCTACAGCATTTCTTCATGAAATTTACTCTAGACACAAAAGCAGACAAAAAAACCAGAAAGCGAGTCTGCACAACAGGTTTAACTGCAGCAAATCCTCAACAAAATCCTATTTAGTCTTGCTTTGTTCATTTGTGCTTTTGGCAAAAATTGTAATCTTGTCTGCACTTAAGAGTATTTAGCTACTCTAACACACATTGGTATATAGACACTTCAGCATCACGCCAACAGAAATAATCATGAATGACGAATTCTAGAAACATTTACAGTCTAACTCATGTTCCTTTCTAAAGTCAGCATATTTACCTGTCACTACTAGTCGATCTTACCGCTCCCTGCTTAGGGTCTGATTGTCTTCGAGGAACTTTTTTTTGCTTCTGCATGCTTTCTGTCTTAGGTATAGGCTCATCCAAGAGGCCTCAATAAAGGAATACAAGACTTAATACAACATAAAATTAAGCATTAATGAAAAATTAAGGCATCTGTTGCTGCTTTCCATTGTTAACTAAATTGTTTCTTCCTGGCTTAGATATGGTCAGTCTATATGTGATCACACACTGGGCTAGAGTATTTGCACATAATGTTTTCTCATTTTTTTTTTTATGAATACTAGTTGCATGTTAAAAATCTGACTGTGATGGTCCAAAGATTAGAAACTATATACTTGGCAATTTGTACACTGAAAAACAAGGAGAGTTTACCCAGCAATTCTTTACGTGTTCTGCTTGCAATTTCTTTGATTTCCGTACGAGACAAGGATAATGAGTGAGTAACTGGAAGAGAGCCAATGCCACTGGAACTTGTAGTAGCGATGACCTTGGGAGCCAAAGGTGATTTTAGAGGTCGTTCAATGCTTCGCCCAACCAGATTACTGAGGGGAATTTTGTACAGGTTTTTGCCTGGAACTTCACCTGAAACACAGAATGAAAAAAGATTACACTTTCACAACAGAATCAAGTCTTAATACTTCTAAATAAAAAGTTACACAGAAAAAAGTTACAGTCATTGTTCTGTGTGTTTTTTAGCCTACATAATGAAGATCTTTCTTGCCCCAGAGATTTTTCAATATAAATCAGCTAGAGGGAGTAAAAAACACAACCACATTATGCATCTTGCTTAATAATTTAAGAATTTGATCAATGATCTGGATGAGGCAATTGCATTCACCCTCATTAAGTTTCCAGATAACACCAAGTTGGTCAGGTGTGTTGATCTGCTTGAAGGTTGAGGCTTTACAGAGACATCGAGACAGGCTGCATCAATGGATTGAGGCCAACTGTACAATCTTCTACAAGGCCAAGTGCTGAGTCCTGCACTTGGACCACAACAACTTAAAACAGCACTACAGGGTTGGGGGAGAGTGGCTGGAAAGCTGCTTGTCCGAAAGAGGCCTGGGTGTACTGATTAACAACTGGCCAAATATTAGCCAGCAGTGTGCTGAGGTGGTCAAGGCCAGTTGCATCCTGGCTTGTATCAGAGTAGCTAGCAAGAGTAGGAAAGTGATTGTTCCCCTGTAATTTGCACTGGCGAGATCACACCTTGAGTACTGTGTTCAGGTCCAAAGAAGGACAACAAGGTTGGTGAAGGGTTTGGAGTACAAGTGTTATGAAGAGTGGATAAGGGCGCTGGGGCTATTTAATCTGAATAAAAGGAGCTTGAGGAGAAACCTTATTGCTGTCTACAACTACCTGAAAGGAGGTTGTAGAGAGGTGTGTGTTTCTTCTCACAAGTAACAAATGATAGGACAAGAGGAAATGGCCTCAAGTTATGCCAGGGGAAGTTCAGGTTACATATTAGGAAAAATTCTTTATTGGAAAGGGTAAATAATGAACAGGCTGCCTAGGGTCCCTGGTTATGTTTAAAAGTAATGTAGACATGGAGCTTAAGGACATGGTTTAGCAGTGGGCTTGGCAGGGTCAGGTCAGTGACTGAACTCTATGATCTTGCAGGTCTTTTCCAACCCAAATGATTCAATGATTTTATGACTGGCAGTTTGACTGAAGAGTGTCATGTCAAACAGCTGGTAACTCAATACCACATAACCACTCTCCACACAAACCTGATACAGAAAAAAAAGACTAACTTGGTGATGTGAGAAATCAGCGGTGGAAGCAAGAAATAAATTTACACTTCCTGAGGCTGGTATTCTGACTATGATACCATGACTCTGCACTCTCTGCAGTATTACCTATGTATTTTATTATGTTGCAAATACTGGAGCCTGGACCCCGAGTGGCTTAAATTATGGCTTCTTCTTTTAGGTGACGTGAAATACTGTGTGTTTTCCTAAGCCCTAAAAAAACCCCAACTTAACATCAAATTGAAATTGTGATTCCTTTCTCCTTTCCCTTTCTGCCAATAGGGCAGCAGCAGATTTAAGTAAATAAGATACATATACATCTTCCCTTACCTAGTTTGTTTCTCCATTTTTGTTCACAGATCACACTACACTAAAGTGACCGTGCAAACTTTTTTGAGGCTGGAACTTTGCACAAAAGCCATAACCATCCAATGGTAGGTTAGCTTTTCTCAAATGAAAGGAATGTTGTGAACATGAAATGTGAATGTGAAATCAAGTTTTCCTATAATTTTAAACCTCTTTCTGCATTATTAGTCTTAGCAATATTGCCAAAGATTCATGAAGATACCGAAGCTTAATGCCTCACTTCCTACTAAAATGCTTTCTTCAAAATAGTGCTGCCACACATTTAGAAAAGATACTCTGCAGCAAAAGCTCAGCTAGGTGCTTCGTATCTGCAGATGTATAAGAAATATCCGTCTCACCGACTCTCAACTGTGTACTCAAGATCTTTTAACTAATCAGTTTAATCTTACTACTGAGATGTGAAAGTTGTTGGAATGATCAAAGATTGTTATTCAAGCCATCTGGAAAGCATGTTACCTTCTAGAGAAGAGGGAAGACATTCTGACATTTCATAAACTGCTGGTGTTTGTGGGGAACTCCTCGAATTCCTTTCTTCAGAGCTGCTGTCAGATGATCCTCTTACTGCAGCAGTAGATTTAAAATAAATATCTGACTGAAATGACAAAGAAGTCATCATTAGTACAGCAAGACTTCCTTAACCTTTTTTTGAGTAAGAACGCAAATGGTCTGTTGCCACTATTGCTGTATTGCTGTTAGGTCAACTAGAACCGGTCACGGAAAGGTTGTCCCACTGTAAGAGGGACAACAATATGTGATGCTGAGGATAGCATTTGCTCCATAAACAGTCAAGTATCTCAGGTCTGTATTACTGCAAGCAATAAAGGACAGCAAGATCAACTCTAAGTCTCTTTGTATTCAGTATAAATTAAGAGCATGCAGACAAACAGCTACTAGAAATTATGTATTTTATTTTCAGCTTTGTTTTGTTTGGGTTGCACGTTACTTAGATGCCAATACATCACAGAAATATTCAGACACAATTTTCCTGTGTCTTACCCTCGATGCTACAAGTTGAAGCTCTGGCACAACTGCTGTGTGGACTAAGTTCCCATTCACCACTAATCGAATCTCAATGGAATCAGTAGTGAAGGCAAGGATATAAGGAAAAGCACAGACTGCAATGAAACAAAACCAAAAATTATTTGGCAAGGAGAAACAGTTAATGTTTCTTGTGTGCTCCACAAAGAATACTCTCGAGTATCTGACCTCTTTTGGCACCTGCCTTTCCTATGAAAAGGGTTGTCTAACATACTGATGGACAATGAGCTACATCAAGTCTGAAGAAAACTTCACTCCGCATGCCTGTCAGAATGCAGACTGAATGAAAAATGAAAAACAGAAAAAGAGAAAAGGAAAATAGTTTACCTAAGGAAGAACTTTGAATTAAGGCTCCACTTAAAGTATCTTATGCAGAAACTTGAAGTGGCATTGGGAATGTAATATGCACATACTTTAATTCCTCTAACAACCAAGTGCAAGCCTAAATGATAGCAAAAAAACCAGTCACCTAGTGAAGAGAGACCTTTTCTTACCAACCGCATATGGAACTTGATTCCAGCTGAAGTGGAAGTCACAAGCTGATGGCTGAATCTGTGGAGAACCTCCATTGAAAGGGTATACTTTTCTGTACTGGCAAACATCTGTAACAAAAAAAAGAAAGCAGCATGCACTCAACCTAAACTTCAAGCGACAACACCAACTTCATAGTCAGATTTTGCACAAGTGCGCATATTCTATAATCAAACACTTTTTTTAAAAAAAAGTCCTTCTACATCTAAACAGCTAAGGGACATGTGCTTCCTTTGTGAACTCAGCATTTGAAAGATCCAAAATAGGAAATTATTAAAATTTAGTTCTTTTAATGTTTCACGAAGCATAGTCCTGTTTTTGAAAAAGCTTTCCACAAAACACAAATATATCTTAAACAGATCTAGAGTCCAGTAAATAAAGAATTACGTGTCTAGATTGAGATCTTACCATTTCAGGTTTCCTTAGATACTTACAGTTATAACACAAAAGTAAACCAGCTTCACCATCTTCATACACATCAATAGCTGCAACAAAATGAACCTGCAATTATAATGAGAAAGGTTAATGCATAGTCAGAGGATATGGAGGTTACTACAACTAGGTTCACCATAAATTACAGTCCCAGGAAGTCAGCTGAGGATGCGGAGTCTGCAAGAAATTACATTTGGTGCGGTTCTGCAAGAAGTTTCAAAGAAGAAAGCTTACCTTGTTTGTTTCAACGTGATGCAACTTATAGGACTCTCCAGTACTCTCATTAACTAGATCAAATTGATGTCGATATGCTACACAGATCATATTGTCACTGTCTCCAGTAGGTCCATCCACCAGTGTCATTATCACTGGAGGGTCAGAAAGGCATATTTCCTATAATGTAAATAATATAATTATAATATAATTATTCTCTTCTTCAAGCTCCTACTGAGGGTGTTGCAGGTACTGTATGAATTTAAAGAAGTGTGCTCTAAAGCACAGAAGCATGATAAAGAAAAAGAAACTGAAAGACTTCTTTGGCGTAACTATGACAGAACTCCATCAAAAGGCTTCTTAGTTTCATTTGCCTGAAAAATGCACCACTTTTGTCTTTCTCCGCTCTCCAACTTTCACCCCAGCCTGAGCGCTTACCAGTTTGTTAAGTAATCTGTGATGAGGTCACACATACCCGGATGTACTGGAACTCCTCTACTGGAGATTCAGATGATGATAGAGAGCTGCTGGTTAAACCATCGCACGGATTATATTTCTTCGTGATGAGAAGTAGTTTGTTCCGAATAGCCACAACAATCCTCAATTCATTTCCATGGTGAGTATTAATAGCATACAAATGGCAGCCTAAGTAAAGAATGGTCTAGATTTTAAGTGTTTGGGGGTAGGGTCTGAACCTTTTGTTCTGTTTTTCTACAATTATTAGTACAATGGAGTTCTAATTATTGACTTGGCAACACAGAATCACAAATTAAAAACCTCCCAATAGGATAACATTAACTTCTAGAAAAATACAAAGGCTATGAGTGAAAATCTATTTTTTTCCCCTTGCTCCTATTGTGAGACTAAATACAGGTATTCTTCAGGTTCTAGCTTTCCAAAGCAGCTTGCTTCTGAAGACTAGAGAAAGCTGAGATCTACTAAAATGACCACCAACATCCAAACTAATCAAAGTACTACTATTTAGTGGAGATTTGCCTATGTTCCTCCATTCTCAAATGCCCTTTTTTCTGTCTCACATCTCTACATAATTCTACTCATACCCATCAATACTCAAGACAGGACTATCTGTTTTTTCCCTAGAGCTTTTTATCAGCAGTGACTACCAAGTAACATGGTGTTTTTACAAAGTTGTAAAATATCACGTTAGACTGTATCTGACTTAGCTTCACTTACAAGCTTAACAAAGTTTGAATTGACCGTGCAGATACAAAGATAAAGCTGAACACCTACAATTGCTTCAAGGGAGCCAGTAAGTCCCTGGCAGCTACAGGCATGATGGATGTTTTATAACACTGGTGAATAATAAATTCACCTTTTGTTCTCTCCAGTTTGTTTTCTCTGCAGTGGTATTTGCTTCTTATAATTTGCTTTGTTTCTATATCTTTTTGAACAGCACTGAGTCTGAAGACAAGGAGACGAGAGTCTTTCCCTGAAGAAATAAGAGAGTCAGTTAAACAAGTAAAAAACAGATGGTGGCAGATACAAACTAATACTTCCACAAAAAGCAGCACCTAACAAAGCAAAAATACACTGTACTATTTATCTTTGGATGAGCCGCGGCATCATACAACACTGATTATGAACTGTGTTCAGTCACCCGTTCTCCAGGTGTCTTGAGAGAGAACTGCAAATGGCTCTCAGGTAGTTTGAACCAGTTTGGTAAGGTCCCAGGATAGACTTCATCTGGTGCAGCCAAGGCAGTCAACTCTCAATGACAAAAGGAACTAAGTTTTATCCTAAGTCTGGGTAAATGTAACCTCAGGCAATACTGACCAAACATTGTAAAGACACAGTAAATCAACCACATTTGTAACTCTTTTCTATATGTTGTACATAAAAATACTGTTCTTACTTTGTGTACGTTCACTTTGTGAAATTCAGAGCCTAACGGGTAAAAAGGACCTAATCGAGAAAGTATACATTTTATGGACATTTAATGCTTCCAAATGTGGCCAGCAAGGAAATATTGTCAGTCCAAACCTTCAAGACAACGCATTCTGTAGCAGTATGATGTGGTGACAGTTAACAGAATACATACCAATAAAGCCAGTTTGCTTAAGCAATTTTTTGCAAGCGAACAAATAAAATTCAATCAGGATTTTCAAAGCGTACGGAATTCCAACACTATGTGAAGAAAGATCACATGACCAGTTTCAGGCTTGCCTTGAAGGGAGCATAAATGAGCATTTAGGAATTTTCCATCCCTGCCCTCAGCCTAGCAGCAGTACTGCATGTGCTCCCTTATATTAGATGGAGCATCTAATATACTTGTCATTGAGACATAATTGCTTCATGAGACATACATATCAGCATCAACAGCATTCATAGTAGAATTGAAGAGTAGGGAAGTCTCCTACCTTTGTCTGTTCGGGCAATCAAAAGATCCAGAGTTTCCAACACATGCATCTGCTTTATTTGGAGAGTTTTATCAAATACTTGCACTGATCGTTGACCGTCTAAAGAAGCAGCACACATTTATTCAAAATGCTGCTAAAATTTGCTAGTCACTGGTTTTGACCTATTTCTTACTTTTAATGAAAACCTTGGTTTTTTTCAGACAAAAGCGAAAAACAATTGCACAAAGCTGTTATATATACCACTGCATCATAACCAATACACACTCACAGGAGAGTTTTATCATTGCCATCATTCCAGTTACACAACTGAAGCCTCCAGGGAACCTTTCTTTGGAAGAATTACAACCAAAAACGAACTGAATTTCATCATTCCCTCTGCTCTTAAGCAACACACAAAAGATAAAGGGTCAAAGTATAACATCATTGCTATCGAAGAAGCAGATTTTCATTGTCATGTAAGTGTCATGTAAGCCTCTGGCTTCATGCTCACTTTTATCAAGGGTTAAGAAAGTCAGACAAGCTATTTAAATACTCCTTGCACTTACATGTGTCTTGTAAGTATTTTCAGAAAAAAAACCACACCTTTGCTCAGGTGCAGTAAGTTTGTGCAACTAGGATACATACATGCAATAAAATTAACTTGGATTAGTTACTATCCCTGTAAACGAGCTCATAAATATACATTTTCAATACAATGGTCACACACATACAAATTGACAAAAAACACCAGATTATTTACTAACCATCTATTAACAAGATGCCAGCATCTGTAGAAACCAGCAAGGACTGCCCCCAAGAATCTGCACAGACAATCTCATGAGGAAAATTACTGCAGAAAGATTGAGATTCCCAAGGCTATGAAGTAACATAAGGGATATATATTAAGTGCACCAAGAAATACAGATCATACAGACAGAATGTAATGGACAATGGCAAGTAATATCAAGTAAATGCCTTTGGCAGGATACATTTCCAAACAATATTTTAGTTTGAATTGTCAAAATGTAGTTAGTTGTCCTGCAGAGGCATCACTCTTGATTACAAATTTAGTTTGGAGACTAGTAGGAATAAGACACATTCCTGAAACACTGGAATCAAAACAAATCTAGCTGATACTGCTACGATTGCACTATACAAACCATACATGCCAGAATGCATATGCAATTTATTATGGCTCAGTTTGTGATGTTTAGCCACTAGGTGAATGGTACACTTAAGACTACCTTTCTGCTAAATTGGTCTTTTGTCATGTGCTCTCTGTACTTACCTCCCAGAGGAAAGCAAAATATAACTGAATTCTCTTTTAAACTTGAAGAGAAGTTAAAATAAAAGATGTTTGTGTTAGGGAAATTGCATTTTCATCAAATACGCTCCGATACAAAAATAACCTTACTTGCGTTAACATTAGAAATGCTTCTGCCTCCGGGTTCATCCTTTATAAATTTGATACTAGCTGCAGAATCACTTCACACTATACATTTAATCTTTGCTGCTGCAGCATCTAATTGTAAAAGTAACTAACTAGTATGTAGACAAACATGCCATGCCATATTTAATAGCATTTAATTTATTCATAACTCCTAGTCAGATGTGTTCACTCACCTCCTTTTTACCAAAGCTTGTGGTAGCCAAGGTAGCTGTGGCATCCCCTTTCACTGTGGTTTTCAATTTCAATGCCTATTACAAACAAATATTTTACTTAAATTGAATTTTGGTTAGCAATACCCCAGCTGAAGCCTAAAAACAAAGGACAATGTAGGGCTAAAAGGTATCTCCAGTTTTGAATTCCTATCGCACACAGTACCAGTAATTGGGAAAAAAACAGCATTCTGTGAATTCTGAACAAAGCCTGCATGAATAATTTTAAGATTTATTCTCAGCCAAAACATAAGTTTGGTTAAGTTTTTTGGTTTTTTTAGTTTTATAAATGGAAATTCTAAATCAGAAAAGTAGTATCAAACAAACGTCTTCCCCTCAAATCACAGAGGCTAGCCATTACTCATTCCACAGGCTAGCTGGATACAGGATCCTTTTATCATTTATATGGGTTGGCCTTTCACCCGTAAACCTTCATAATAAACCACTAAAACACTGAATCGCAATGGTTTAGGCTGGAAGAGCTGGTTTGTAGTTGCAATACTACAAAACCATTTCGGATCACAAAGCGCATTAAGAACTGACATAACTCCGCGAGCTAATAAAAATCTTACAAAATGGGTAACGCAGCCTTTGTAAACATACGTGCACACTTCCTAAGTTGAACTTACCTGCCCAAGCCGGACAAACTCTGCTTGCCGAGCTTCTTCTTTTTTCCGTGTGGATTTTGGGGACTCAGGTAACACATCACTGAAGGATCTTCTATTCAGCACATTCTAAAAACAGAAAGTGTTTCCTTTTTTTAACTGAAACAAACATTTTCATAGTCTCTTAACGTGAATGAACTTAATAGGATATCGTTTACATTTTCTGTTTTTGAGGGCAGCTTCCTGTAGTAATGAATCTAACTGTATAGTTTCTCAGAGAACAAAAACTGCAACTCTTCCAATCCTTGAGCCCTTATTTTCCAACTTGTCGTTGTTTGTCCCTGTCATGTTCTGTACAGTCATAACAAAGACCATAGACACGAATATACAGACAAAAGTTTAAGCAGATCTATTTGGCTAAGAGGAAATAAATAGTAGGAAAAAATTGGCAGCTTGCTACTTTTATGCATATTGAACTCAATTTTATCTAGTTTAGTATCACCTTAACAGTAAGTCTTCATTATCTAAAATGAAGTTTTGTCATTGTTACCCAACGGTAAAACATTATCCAAACTGACACAAAATGAAATTAGTTATAGCAGCTTTTACTGAGATGAGACTAATAACGTAAATTTCCGATTCCCTTGTTACAGGTAAGCTTATACGAAGTATGACATGGTTACACTTCTCCTCACATCTGTCCAAAACAAATTTATGAAGCGTCCTTTCCTGGACGGAATACCGGCTAAACTTGCACGTAACTGCGAAACACGTTATGTGACAACAGGTATTTAGCCTAGCGCATGCAATTCAATCCTCATTAGGATTACAGTCTTTTAAAGCAACAGAACATCCATCTACTAGTGAGCACAAGACAGCACGCAGTAGGAACACAAAGACTTTTGACTTACATTTACCTTGTGTAGATCAGGCATCAAGTCTTGGTATAAAGAGCGGATCAGCATGTCTAGAGTGCGTTGACGTTTCTGAGAAAAAGTTGGTGTTTCCAAGGTGGCTTTTTCCCCATTTATTACTAATGATAAAGGAGATGTATTATATAAGTGAGCTCTAACTGCTTTCACTGACTTAAGTTCACCTCTGTACAAAAATACCCACTTTCCCTTAAAATTAAGAGTTCTCCCCTTTTTGCATGGTTTTGAGTGAAGAGAGTGATCCCTCAAGTGTAAAAAAAAAAATTAAGAGGATAATTGTAAGAATCATCCCCAAAACTTTCTAATTAAAATAAAAGATAAGCTGTTAATCAATTTAAGTGCTAAATCAATGCAAATAGGAAAAATGTGTTATTACTTAAGTTGCTGTCAGCATCTAATTGTCACATCCAGTCCTCAAACATTTATTTCTCAGTGATGTGGAAGGGCAAATAAGGGTCAATGAAAAGTGGAACATTACAGAATTTGAAAGTTCTTAAAGGTGCTAAAAGGCACTTATTGAAGCATGCAGTCAGAAAAGCTTTTATTTTCAGGTCAGCAGCTCTGAAAAGATGATGCTTTCTATTACTAAACATAGAACAGCACTACAGAATTCTTTCACAACTCCAAGTCCTTCGAGAAAATGCCAAGCTACATACCTGCACAGAAATTTGGATTTTGTTTATCTAACTGGAAGAGTCACATGTAATTAACCACCCACCTCTGCTACATTTGAAAAAAAATTATAGAAGAACTAAAACCACAAGAAAGTATGCCATCATTTTAGGCATCGTGCATTTCAACGTATTAAAGCTCTTATTAAAAAACTGTTTCTAGACAACTGACTTACATTTCACTAATACAAAATCCCTGAACTCCTGGTGATTTGTAAACACAGGTGGGGATGGAAGAGGAGGCCCAAAAAGTGGAACACTTTCTTCAGAAAATATTTTCAGCCTATTGAAAGAATAGATGTTTATACTCAAAAGTCATAACCAAACCGCATCATGTTGATATACACTATTCAAAACAAAAAGAATTGGAAAATCTGAGTATGTCGCCGATAAGAACTCCCACAGGTCTAACAACAAACATTCTCTTGCAATTATTCAGTAGAGCAAAATTCTGCTTCCTTCACACAAAACAACACAGGGACACTAATGATTAAAACATAATTTTGACGTTCCACTCATAAAACAAAGCTTTTAGTGGCACTTGTGAAATCTACCCCGTTTCAAAAACTTGTAAAATAACAGTTCTCCTACAAAATATGTTCTCCTTATAGAATTCCACCTTTCCTATGCAAACACAACACACATATTGAATTAAATCTGAATAACAATAGCTTCCTATAGCTGAATCTGTGTCTCAGAACAGCAAACTCATTTTCACCAAAAAAAAGTCCGAATGAATTTCATGACAGCCGAGTTCCTTCGATGCAAGGAGCGTAGCATATTGAGAATGAAAAGCAAGTAGAAAACCTGTACAAACACCCTCAGCAACCTGTAGCTTCTCTAAGGGAAGTTAGTCCTTAGGGTAAGTAATCAGTCAGCCTAGAAACTGTGTATCCAACTGGAAAACACAGTATTACATTCACATGAATTCCGGTAATTCCAATACCGGTTTCACAGACTCAATACAAGTTCAGAAATGTCCTATATCTACCTTCTCCCGGTAAAAAACAAATCGATCAATGAACAGTACACAGCTTGTGAAATGTTTGTGGTTAGAGCAGAACGAATTAAGACACGAAAAACCATAACAAAACCAACCAAAACAACAGACTCTGGGAGTGACAAAGAACCAAGTGATCCTATGCAGAAATTCACTCAACTCTTTCATAGCCAGGTGCTACCTCCAGGTGCCTATTGCTCCTTAATTTCGTAAGTTCATATGGCTTCCTGGCATACTGTCAGGTGGATAACACAAACTATTTTCTGTTATGTCTAAACATCGGAAATTCACTGTGAAGGTGTTTGTTAACAATCAGCACCTACCTGTAACTATCATTCTGCTTATTATACCTCACTAAGGCAAAAATATCTGCCATGCAGTTAAGGAAGTTAATCCAGCACTAGGGAAGCCTGCATGCATTTTAACACTCTTTTCCTGCAGCAGAGTGCAGATTTAATAAAGGTAAAATATATTAATCAATGTAAATAAGAGATATTCTAGACTACACACATTTTACTGTTTATAAGGAAGATTATGAACAATATTTTGTGTTCAACAGTTTTAAAAATTGAGCTACTACCACAGACTTCTTGCATTACATGAAACAAAACGTACCATATATATTTTTGCAATTAAAAATTTTTCTAGTTGATAAAAAACTTATTCTGAACTTTTCTTATACCAACACTTTCACTGAAGAAAAATTCCAATGAAATAATTTAGCTAACAGATTTATAAGAGAATAGAAGGATTTAAAGTACAGCTACACAAAAATGAATTACCAGTCCCGATTCAAAACTGTGGGTGAATCTGTGACAAAAATCAGAGAAATCTTTATGGCTGCCTTGCAAGATATTTTTATGGAATCAGTTAAAGCCTTCCTTCTTTGCTTGATTTCCTTATGTCTAAGTTTACAGTTCTTATAAACAGTGATTGGCTGTATGGCTTTGTTCCAGATAGAACAAAGAGGCCCTCGCCAGTAGCTGTTATCACTACTCGACAAAACTGCTTATGATGGGATTCAATTATTTCAGCATAAGCATCCAGTTCTGTTGAAGATGTCTGAGAGTATATTGCCTAGTCTCCAGCTGCTATCCAAAAAGAGGGACAGATCTCCTATAAGCCCTGGTCATATCTGCCAGACCTGTGTGGACATTTGGACATCTAAATTGATGAAGGATGCCTTTATTTGGGTAACCCACAGACCCTTGTAGCACAGTGCAAATGTCTGTATGCTAATTTTTCCCATTGTAGAAATAAAAAAAGGGTTACTACAGTATGTAAGAAAGCAAACACAAAATGCTAGTGCACATCCAATGAGCTTTTAAGATTTACCACTTCTTACACAGATCAACGTTAGAGCTCAGTTTTCTGCTAGACACTATTGTTCCTGTCAACGCTACTGTTAACACTACCATCAACTGAAGACATTAGAGACATGAAGACATGACTCTATTTATGAGTCATCTGCAGCTGGTCATTAATGTTCCTCCAATTGAGTATGACATTAGGCAGAGCTAGACCTCAAAACATTTGTCAAGTACCAAAAAGAGTGGGTTGTACCAATTACATCATAACAAGTGGTCCTAACGGCAACAAGGGAAGAATTATTCCCTTTTGACTAATGATGACACTTGTGATGAAAAGGAACACTACTTGGTAAACATTTCTATCAGAAATATTTAGATTCCTCTAATATCTAAATCTTTTATTTATTAAATTGTTCTAATCACTTCTTCCATTTGTAGCAACAGAAGTCAACATTAAAAGATTCCATTTAAAAATTAAGACTAGCCATGGATGAAAGCAGCAGTGCAGTTGTAACAACAGTTAGTCAGCTTAAGAACTAGGTTTAGAAGTTACAAGCTTTGCTATCATTTCTAAAAGCTTAGCAACAGAGAATCAACGTAAGATTTTTCTTATTTCCATTCATTTTCTTCATTCCATTTCATGTAGCCTAACTGATGCTGTACTGGGTTCTATGGACCTCTACTGTAACCCCAATATAACCCCAAGGGACTCACAGCTGGAGTCAAGTCTTCAAAACGTTTTCATCCGAAGTTTAAACAACACAGGCTGCCAAAATTTTAGGTTAGAGTCACTCAAATCTTCCAGACAATAAACACAAGTGATTCACAAGCATATGCTATTTCATTTGAGGGACACCGATCTAAAGTACATATATACCCAAAATAAACAGACCTAAACATTACAAGGCAATATTCAGTAGTTAATGCCAAATCAATTCACATCGCTATTTTTGTGAAGTCATATTTTACAAAATGTATGAAATTTAAGTGAACCAAATAAATGCCTTTAACAGAAAAATTATTTTAAAATCACATTATTGCTTTGAACTTATCTTCTAAGCGGTTCAATATAACGATTGCTTTATGAGGTAGGCAGACTCCTAGTCAATGAGTTGAAGATAAAGAATGCAAGAATACAACCGTCTTTCTAAAATAGTTTTCATTTCCATAAAAAGCATCCAGGAAGTACTTATGGCAGAATCAAAAGTAACACTAAACTGTAATTGAAACTGTAAGGAAAAAGATACGTGTAAAATGAGAGCGAATCATGGATGGCTTGAATGCTGAAGATGACTCTTCGCCTTCTTGAAATACAATAGTGACAATGTCATTTCCAATATGTCTCTTCCTTTCTACCTGAAAAAAAAAAATATAGACCTTAACAACACTGCGTTTCTGTGAGCGAAAGGTAAGATATTACTAAATTGCAAAAAGAAGAGTTACAATCAATATGCCAATATGAAATTAATACGTTATAAAAAAGTAAACCTAGCAATATCATGGTGCACACAGAAGCTGCTAAAAGCTCAGCTATTACATACTTTTAAGTTGTTAAAGCACTCAAAATGTCTCATTTCAATAATTAGTAGTCACAAATTGGGCATGGTACACCTAGTGTTCCAAAAAGGGAAATCCTCCGCTTGATATAAACAGGAAAAAAATCCTGATGCTGAGTTACTCATAAAAAAATAAATGCCCTCGTTTGCCTGTATTTTCTATTGAGAACTTGTCATCAATCCAAGGCAAAAAGTACAAGAAAATGACATGGAAATAAGAAAAGACAATTTAATTATATAATTATTTTAACAATACATAATTATTGCTTACACAAGAAAAATAGCAAACCAAGTAAATCGTTATGGATCATGATGTATACATAAAAATGTATTAATTGTATTTTACATAGAAGGGTTCAAGCAATAGAAGGGGGCACATTTTAACACAAGAATCCACTTAGTTTATGAGAGGGTAACAGCAGTGCTGTAGAGCAAATGCACAAATCATTGCCATTATCATGCTTACGAGGGGAATTTCTTTCAAGCTACGCGAGTTGCTCGCCAAGCATGGGTTGCACGTTACACAGGTGAGCATTCAGAAAATACACACACAAAGCAAGTTTCCAGTTTTCCAAAATATTTTAAGGTAACAAATTACAGCAGTGAAGTTCTACAAGTCATCCGATTAACAATACTCAATCACTGCCCAGGCAATCAATTTTGACCTTCTTCGCAAACGACTCTTGTAACTTAACAGATGATACGATGCATTATGCTCTAATAAATATGATGGTATTTTCACCAATAGGTGTAATACTGAGAAAAAAAATATAGCACAGTCTTAACTTACACTTGTAAAATGTTAACAGGCAAGAAAGCCCGTATTTCTCGTGAAGTTTTGGGGATTGTGATTTAGTAATAAAAATAAAGGGTATCAAAGAGAACCATGTACCTGCTGCTTGTTCTCTCTTGAATATGGTAGCATGGTAGAAACATGGAACATAATTTCATGTCCTTGAAAAACTGTATAGATGGAACAGGTTCCTGTTGTATCATCTGCAAGAGAAGACAGTCTTTTTAGCAGGAAAACATTCGCTTAGTTTTCTAATGGCATTTCAGATCTTCCTACCAAACATTCTTCAGTCACCCTTTTTAATGACCCATTTTAGACAATGTCCACAATACATGTTTTACACGGGTTCAAATTTGAGTTTGCTACATAATCTGCACAGTTAAGTCTACACACTTAAGACCTATGATGTCTTTTGGCTACTCTCCTGATATCAGACATGGTTCTTCAAGTCATAATGCCCTTCTATCATGAAACAATTAACACATCAGGTTATTCCTCACTCCATTACAACATTAAACAAAAAAGTTCACCTTGAAAATACAGGTCATAAACACTTTTTAAATGCATTCCATACTGGTGATTTAAGCTAACCTGACTTTCACAGGTGAAGCAGAGCATTTTACTTGGCAAATACACAAAAAAGTCCACTTTGGGACTCTATTACTTCCACAATATACGCAATATGTACATGCAATGCACAAAACATTTACGTTGCAGGCCATGAAATTTTTTGCCTCAAATGAGTTCTTACTTTTAGTGTCTAGTCCTCCTCTGTAGCCCATCCAGCCTTTCAGAGTAACTGTGTCACCCAAAAGATGCAAAAATCTCTGAAAGCTTTCACTTCCCATTTCTACACATGGAAAGCAAAAATGTTGTAACAGAAAAGCACAAGAACATCTATACAAAACCAAAACCACAATACAGGAACAGATCCTGCTCCCAGAATGCATGACAGAATTTTCAGCCAAATTAGTTTGTCCTGGTATCAGCCTTGCCTTCGACCTCCACACAAACAGAACGTCAGCTTTGCAGAACAGGCATCACAACGTGACACCAACCAGTACATTTTGCTAATTCCAGGACACTGTTCAGGTGCATAGAATACACTGGTCAGGTGCACAGAATAATTTGATCATGCTGCAAAACGTAAAAGTGAAAGATGAGTGACTTGTTGCAGGTAGCATGTCACCTCTTTCAGCTGCTTCCTTTTCCTAAATCTTCCACTGTAGAGTCTACTTCTAGAAAAGATATTTCAGTATCTTCCAAGCTATAAGAGTAAATATCCTACTGAGACCTTTTACAGAAATAGAAGGTTCTCCCTTACAATTTTTCACCCAACAATAACATGAAAATCTAACAAAACTGCTGTCTAAGTAACAATCATCTCCTTTCTGGCTTCTACATGTCACCAATGTCCCATATTTTTTTTAATGCAAACAAAGAAAACATTTTAAAAAGTGAAAATCTTACCATTGCTGAACATCTCATCATCTGTAAGCTGCCCATCTTTAGCATAAAGGACTCCAAATTTAAAATTCACAGATCCCTGAGAAAAATCCACAAATACTACATGACAAACAGGAAATGAAACCAAAGACCCAAAATAATGTTTTCTTCTCTTTTATATACATACCTGTGTATACATCCTACACACAGAGACATACATTTCGTATCAACTGCATTACACACTTAAGCAGCAGATACCTAATCATTTAGCTCTGATCACAGATTATGAACTTTGCGATGCACTAACTTGGTGACCTATTAATATATTAAGCTGGTGTTTACAATGATTTTTGATCTTATGTGTTGTAAAAAAACCACCAACTGTTTTCTACTGTGATAAGCAACTGATTTCTAAGAAGTTACAAGCATGTGAGTGGAAGTATTTCAAATACAAAGCTGTACTAGTTGGACAGGTCTGTGAGCTAGAAGTGATAAATTTACATTTACCTCTTGTTCTTCAAGAACCAATAAATCCTGTAAATAAAACAGTATCTTTAGCACACCAGTATTACAGATAATACAATTAAAATTGTAACATTTTTTGTATATTTCAGTTTTGTTTGGAAGTCACTGGTCCAACTGATAAAGACCGTTTACAGCATCACATGACCCTACACATCATTATTATCCTGCTAATGAAAGAAATAAACTAGTAGCATTTGGACTGAATGACTTAGTTTTCCAGAAATGAACAAACAAAAAAAAAGTGGTCACCTCCTACCTTTTGTATCTCAGGATGAAATATTTCCCTTGGGCTCTTTTCAAATTTGTCAAGGCTCATAGCACTGAAATGTAAATGAAACACTGTCTTATAGAAAGGGAATTACACATTCCAATGTTACATTCTAAGTGGTAACAGAATGGATTACAAAAGAAGAGCCTCTCTTACATAGAATGTTTTGCCAAATGGACCTTTCTTTCCTGCAACACTAATCTCAAAGACTTCTTAAAATTATTTGGGAATATCAAACCAGAAATTAGTAAGACCCTTCATGGTTTTTAGGTTTAAATTTACTGTATTTACTTGTAAAGCACACAGTTTTAATCCACCACACTTCACTCTGGCTTACTACATAAGCACTGTGAGCTTTTTAGAGGACTCAACCACCTATTTTATTTTTTAAGCTTTTCTTCTCTCTTCTAAAATAATTCAAGGCAAGTCTAATGAAAATCAAGCAGTTCAGCATCAAATTCACATACCAAATACCCACAAAAAGAAGTATTTAAACAAAAACCACCAAGATTGGCTGCCTCAGTAAACACATATTGATAGTACTTTTCCGTAGCTTATGTTTCCGCATTTGCTATTTGTGCCCATTTTTTCTCCTCAACATTAATTTATAGAACTGAACAGTATGTCACAGAGTGTCAAATGCAGTCTGTCTGACACACAACAAACTAACAATGAGGTAAATCTGATGCAGCCTTTCTTCATTGTTTATGCTACGCCACAATGCAGGCTGCATTTGCTTTTGTGACTTTTGAAAGGTATTACAATTTTACAATTAATTTAGGAAAAAACCCTGTTTATTAATGTCACCAAAATTCTGTGACAGTTTGTACCTAGATTTACACTGGCTGTGAATTGGGTAAAATGTCAAAGGAATATTAACCAGGCCTGAGTGACAGCTCAAAGACCATAAAAGCAAAATAGCAGTCAGGGAAGAGATTTTTAGCTCAAGCTCAATTGGATTAGAAGAGACTACATTTATCCAGATAATTACAGGTGGCACAGACCCTAGGAGAAGAGTGTAACAAGGTCTGAAACATAAAATACCGGAGTGTCATAGAATGGAACACATGAAGGTGTTTCAGCAAGAATTACAATCCTAGACAACAGAAACTGGAAGTTTCTCCACTCCAAAATACCTGACCAAAAAAAGTATACGTGGGTGAGAATGGAATGAGAGTTTAGGTTAGAAAAGGGTTGTAGGGTTGTTAGGAAGACATTTCAGCAATCGGTGCTTGCTTCTGCTAGGGCCACATAACCACCTCTCCAGTCAAAATCTTCTGTTCCTTAGGTCCTGTAATTTCTTTACCTAATTTAAAAAGACATTTCTTCTCAAACAACTGCAGTTTCACCTAGTACCTGTTTTGAAAATAATATTAAAACAGATTCTCTACTCAAAGAAAAGTGCTAAGAATTTGTCTCAATTTTAAGTTTCTACCTCAGAATAGGCTTTAAAACCACTACTTGTCTTCAATGACTAAGACTTGTAAAACTATTTTTTCTGATTTTATCTACAATGAAAACCATTCAACACATACTCTGAAGAATGGAAAAAGGCACACAAATATCTTAATTGGTAATGTAAACACATACCTTAATATAGATTTCACTGATAGTGTTTTTGTGGGACTATAAGGGAGACATATTTTCTGAGTACCCTGTAAAGCAAAAAGCTAAGAGATATTACCGGATATACTGACTTTTACCTGTATACTCAAGTAGAAGTACTGATACAAACAATTAATAAAACACCCAAATAACAAACCCACACAAGTTTTACTTAGCCATCCTAACACTGGCTTCAATAAGAAAGAAAACCTGAAATGTGGAATGTGGAAAAGACGTGAATGGTGCAAAATTATTTCTTACTTATTTTTTACTACCTTGGAAGTCAAAATGCCTTAGCACGTGGTACGTGGGTTGCTGAAAATAACGAAACATGTAAACTACTTCTTTTAAATACAGGAGATTTTAAAATCTGCTCTTATGGAACATGAAGCGACACAAAATCGATAAGCAATATAGTGAAACCAGTATTATACTTGTCCATTTTCTTAACATTGTATAAGACAATCCTAAAAGGAGTATAAAGTCACTGAATAAACTTACCATGGGACACAATCAAGAACAATTTAGGCAACATATCTAAAAATGATACTAAGTTGCAAGTAGTAACAATTAAAACACACTTGGCATCACAAAACCGTGTCAGCAAGTGTAGCATAAAGGTATCTACAAGGCTAGTTTAATCTACTGCGCTAGAATTATGTGTCCTCATGGTATAAAATGAAAATCACATTACATAATGAAAATCTGAGGAAAGCAAAAAAGCATTTGAAAAATATATACGAAACACACATGAAAACAAAGAAAGACAGCAGCAGTTAAATATTTCTTACTGTTTTTCTCCAAAGTATTGAATGGTATTGAGGAACGCGTTGATTATTTTCATCAGACAGAACAACAGACAGAAAGAAAGGGTTCTTCTCTGCATCAGTACCTATGTAATTCTGATGAACTGTTAAAGTAAAATAAGAAGCATTTCAACCATAGCCACATGCACGTGCACACTGAGACAGACATGCGTACAGAGACTCAGTTACAAATGTGCAAATATATGCATATATAAAAATACCTATCTACCTAAAAAGCATGGATTTATATTCAGATGCGTAAAGAAACCCAAACCAAGAATAACCCAAGCGACAGTATGGCCTTCAAGATGAAGAAGGGTTTCACAACATTATTCTCTGGTAGCAGCAGTTCCACTGCTTACAGAAATTCATCCTCTGTCTTCAAGTTAAAAATACATGAAATAAGAAAATGCTTTCTCTACAACTCGGTCTAGGTGAACCTGCTGTGGCAGGGGGATTGGACTAGATGATCTTTCAAGGTCCCTTCCAATCCCGTAATGATTCTATGACTTTGTAAAAATATCTAAATTATAGCAATTCAATACTGCATTTTATTTTCATCAATCAAAACTTCAATCAGTTTACAAAAAGATCATTACCTTTCCCTAAAAAATATCTGAAATACCATCTGGTATGATACTCTGGGTTTTCCAAATGCACATCTGTTCTGTGCCATGTACCTGGAGTGTAATCTGTGTTCTGAAATAGAAATGGGAGAATGTTAGATTAAATGCAGTTAAATAAAAAAAAAGCCAACATAAATAGAGCTGAAAACCATTAAAGAGTGGCCGATGCACCAGAAGATTTTTACCTGTGTATCTCGTTTTTATAAGCAAATAATTATTCTGAAGTTAGCTGGTACGCAGCTGAAGGTGAAAATTCTCCCTCTATTATGTCCTCTTCTTTTCCCATTGTACCACCATCACGGGTGATAACTATTATTTGACTAAAGGGATGATATTTCAAGGTAGGATTTGAAGAGCAGTGTTTTTAAAACTTTAATTAGGAAACAGAATTATGTCTCCAGGATTGAGGTTCCAAATTATTCAAAAAACAATCCTCAAGGACTGACTCCTAAAACTTCAACCAGAGCATGCTATGGAAGTTCTTCAGCATTGGTCCCAGATTGGCCAGTTTAAGTAAATTCTCAGGCATCTCTCACGTTCTTTCCATCTACAAAGTAACTTATGCAGAGAAAAACCTTTTCTCCACATTCATACACCATGTGGCAATTCATCATCCACTCAACAAATCTTTGTGACTCCAGCTGATCGGTTTTAACCTGCAAAAGCTGGCAACGTGCCAATAATCTGACTGAAACACACCAGTGTACAAAACAATCCCATAGAGATTCAATCCAGAATAGTTAAACAAAAAAAAAGCTTTAAATGCTATACCCAGTGTTACAAACAAATGATCAGTAATACTGCTATTATTAATTAAAAACAATTTTACCAAGACTTCACACACATTTCAAGAATGAGGTCTTTTGTTCAAAATTGAAATATTTACAGCTGAAAAATTTTTGCAAAAGAAGATAAATAAGCAGAAATCTAAGTGTCACTGGATTGATTACAGGAGCACATCATAACAGGAATCTGGAAGAAATGATCCCCTCTGGCTTCTCTTAGATTCCTTGACTCCCATTTAGAGAGAACCGCAGC
>VZRI01010141.1:1665-18497 GCA_013397515.1 Upupa epops | reverse complement strand
GACGGTGGAGCGGGCGCGGTAGAAATAAAGCCATAAGCTCATCACACCAAGGAATAAATTTAAATGCACAAAGGTCAACTTGAACAGAGCAGCATCAGCAGGACACCAATATAAAGCAATTAGAGACTGCAAAGTGTTATTCAAAGGCTAAGACAACCTATTTCGTTGGCATTATCAGATGAGCAAAATGTTACAAAATTAAACAGAACCACTTAAAAAAATTAAACGGTCAAGACTGCATACCTGTCAAAGAAGAGAAACTAAATTTGGGGGGGGGAAACATTAAAACAGCTCCCTCCTCTTAGATTTTTACACACTCATTATTTAGCATTTTTCAAGCCCTTTTCCTTAGTAATTGACTGCAAATGCATCTTTCAGAGATGCATAACGGAAGCCAAATTATTTTTTCAGCTTTCTATGTGTAACTTTATCCACTTACCTCATCAGAGGAGCCATTTTCCACACGGAACCGCCCAGCTCTTTGAATGGCTCCATCAGCATCGCTAGATATAAGCTATAAGAGTTTAAAACAGAGTATCTGGTTCCAAAAATAGTCTCATAATCAGCAATCAAAGCTTACTAGAGTTTCTTCTTTCAGGCATCATATGGCTAATCACAGAGAAGGGATGAGCTCACCTGTTACTAAGCAGACAATGTATTTGGAATGCCGCCATTATAATTCTCAGTCGGCATAAGTGGGAGAGCCGTTCACTATTTTGGTAGATCACAGTAGTAATTAGAAATCCACTTGTATCAGATTTTGGCTGCCATAACACACAGAATGCCTACAGAGGAACTTCTGCGCTTTTCAAAAAACAATCTTGAATCTTGCTCCTTTCAAAACAATGGGTGTAACAAACACAAGGATTCTGTCCTCTCAGCCTTGCTAAGCCTAAAACTCTCACTTGTTGGCAGTATTACTGGGATTAGCATTTTATTTACTGATGTTTTACAGAGCAGTGAGCAGCCAGTCTCCCCAAACATAATACTCTGTGACGATACAGAGCAACATAAGGTACGGGAGATGTCCCTGTCTGCTTCCAGCATTATCATCAGAAAATATGGCTTGTTTCCAACTGTTTCAACAGTTGAATAAATACTGTAAGAAGACTGTCTGTCCTTTTTTAAACAGGAACCCATGGACTCCAACAACACTGAAACTATTGTTAAGCTCTTGAAAAGCAGGTAACATGAGGATTCCGATGTGTTAAGCAACACCAATTCGGTTCCACGTAAGAGAAAAGGAGGAGAAAGTAGCCAGCGATCTTGCACGTCACTCCTCTCAAAACCACACAAAAAAACTAGATTGTCATATACCAAATTTATGAAATGGGATCTAAACAAAAATAATGCAAAAGGTATATAGTTCCTTGCTTTCCTGTAGCAATTCATATTTTTCTAGAGTAATACTTTCTCCCTTTCCTTGGTGTAAGAGTTACTACAACATTTTGAGGTTCTCTTTGTTCCTTGTTTTGAAGGGATTCAAGGCTGCGTCAAAAACAAACAAACATGGCAAAGTGTCCAACTCATCCTGGTGCCTTGTATAAACTGTAAGAGGAAACCATATGGATAACTGGTATTATAATTATACCAGTGGGAAAGACATAGGAAAAAGTACTTTGGGCAGAGGCGAAATAGTTCTGTTGCAACGAAAGGTGGAAATATTTGAGCAGTTGAGACGTTATTGTGGAAAATATTAAGCAAGGGTGGTTTAAAAATAAACACTTAGAAATCTGAACGGGCAACAAGCATCTTTATGTATTTGTACTCTTCCGAGGAATAATTGTCATTTTGAACTCTCTCCTGCTACTCTGAGGCACGTGTACCAAAAAAAAAAAACCCACGTACTCGTATACACACACACACGAGCGCACACAAAATTTTCAACTCACGTAACTGCAGTTACCTTATAAAAACCTACCCTAATATTTTGTACTCGTCAACATAGATCTGTGGGTAAATATTTACACAACACTTCCTGACCTGTTATTATGAAACATTCGGAAATAAAGTAGTACAAAGAACTTTCTTACAACGGTCTAACACATCTAACTCTGTAGTTTTTCATCACATAGTTTAAGTCTAGTTTTCCAAACTAGATACAGGTTTTTACTTGGAAAGGATTTGAACTCTGCATTATGAGCCGCTAATATCAAAGGGCAGGCCATTGTAAACTTACAAGCTCCACGGATCCATAATGCTTTCTGCTAAACTCTCCACGTCTGCAACCCAGATCTTCAGAGACAGAGCTGAAATAGAAATGCTTCATCAGTGTACACGAGCCAGCCTATCTTAGATCTGCAATGCTATACCCTACCAGCAACAAATACCATTCATGCTGAAGGTTTGCAGTGCACAAACCTAACGCTGCAGGGAAGACTCCTTACAACGTGCACTGTCTCTAGCAGCCATTGCAGTCTGGCTTTCATATTACTCCCAAAGGGGGGAAAAAAAAAGCCTGTGGCCTGTCTGGAGGCAAAAGCTATGATTAAACAAAATATTTAGTCATAATGCAGTCAGACTTCCAAAGCGGGTTGGAGCTCATAACATTTGAAATCTGTTTTTAATCTAAAGGAAGACAAATCTGTAGTTTTCAAGATCTATACGCATTGTAACAATCTCACACCATTACTGCACATCAAGCACACCACTAGGTTCTTCATGATGTCAAAACAGATAGCAAACACCTCAGCTAACTAGAAACTCTAAGCCTTCTACCTTTGCAATGGAGATACAAAGCATTAGAAGTATAAGCTAAATATTTAGATGCACAACTTAAACCTTGATTAACTAGCCTGTACTAGGACTAGCAGCTCAATCCCCACATAATATTACAAATTTACTGGTCACCTTTCACAGAGCAGTAATGAAATCAGGGACTTAATTTTAAAGGAGAAAAAACTCCCACAACAGAGCAAAACACCAAATTCTCCATCCAACTATAAGAAATTAAATGTTTCTGAGCATTATCAGTTCTGTAGACTGCACTGTTACATGAAAACACAAAATAAATATCTAAATTTTAATGCAATATCCTCATGTGCACTTCCTGACTGTAGGAGATACTGCAATACAGGACTTCAAAACATTTTCATTTCAAGACAGCTTTTCTATTTGGATATGTGCAAGTACCTAAAACTTATTAAACACGATTGGTATTTCCGACTTCTGTTCGCCTGTGTTCCACGTCTTTATCCAACAAAAGGCAATACAAACAAGATGTATCTAATAAAGCTTTAAAACATCCCAAAATAACGCTAGTATTTTCTTACGTTATGTGTACCATAGGGAAGGACACGATGGGTATACAATTTTTAAATTACCTGGACACAGAAGCAAGAATGCTATCTGCCTTTGTAACTTCATGTGGATAAAACCTTTTTCATTCACATAAATATACTATTGCTTCTGGAAAGGTGTATGTCCTAGGTCGATTTCCTTTCTGCCAAATTTGTCACACAAATACATCTATACTACTTCCCAACTAAAAATTACCTCGTACACCCAGTCTGACCTTTGAAGGCAGTGAAGTCAGTTTTCTGACCATGTTCCCATACCTGTGAAGGCATACTCATACATGCCACAGCAGCAGTAACACAAGTGACTTGAAGGAAAAATGCCAAAAATAGATGGGTTGATAGGTTAATTAGATTATGTTAATCCAAATTAGATACAGTTTTTAAAAGCTCGGTTTGAAGTACCATGAAGTACCTAACCATTTTCATCACAATTCAAAGTACTGAAATCATATCCAACTTTCAGGCACACCAGCAGTCCTAAAAGATCAGAATTACACTCTATAGTTTATCTGCGCCTCTTCTCAACCTAACTACTTCCCATCACACTTGGTTTTCTTTTCATCTTTGGCATTTGCTTCCTATCACAGAATCAAAGAGTCTGGATGGTTGGAAGCAATCTTTAAGATCACCGAGTCCAATCACTAACCCAGCATTGTCTCACACCTAAGTATCACATCTCTATGTCCTTTAAGTATCTCCTGGGATGTTGACCCCACTACAGTGTATTCCAATATCTAGTGACCCTTCCAGTAATCTTTCTAATATCCAGTATGAACTTTTCCTGGAGCAATGTGTATTTCCATTTGCTAGTCCTGTCACTTGCTACTAAGTAGAAGAGACTGACCTGCTCTTCAGTCCAATTGTTTTTCAGGCAGCTGTAGAGAGGGGTAAGGTCTCCCCTCACCTTCCCTTTCTCCAGGCTAAACAAACCCAATTCCTGCAGCCACTGCTCACTGGGCTTGCACTCTAGGCCCTTCATTGGTTTCATTACCCTTCTCTGGGTACATTCCAGCACCCCAATGTCCTTGCAGTGAGCAATTCGAAACTGAGCACAGCATCCAAGGTTATTTTGATCCAAGGGCAGGATCTAGCATGTCACCTTGTTGAACCTCATACAATTAGACTTGATTTGCTGACACGACCTGTTTAGACCCCCCCGTAAAGCTACCTTACCTTCCAGCAGACGAACACCCCCACCTAACTGGATGTCATCTGCAAAGCTGCATAGAACGCACTCGGTCCCTTCGACCAAATCATTAAAAGATGCTAGAAGAGTACAAGCCCCAACACTGAGCCCTGGTACACAACACTTTTGTGACACCAATCAAATTTACCTGCACTCACCACCAATCTTTGGGCCCGGCCATCCAGGAAGATTTTTATTCACTGAAATGTGTACTTATCCAAGCCTTAAGTAGCAAGTTTCTGCAGGAGAATGCTGTACGAAAACAGTGTCAAAGGGTTTGCACAAGTGTATGCAGTCAATGTCCACAGCCCTTCCCTCATCTACTAATTCACCCTGCTGCAGGACATCAGGTTAGTCATTCGGGACCCACCTTTAATAAAGCTATGCTGCCTCAGCCTCACTACGCAGTTGTCCTGTGTGATGGTTCTCAAGATGATCTGTTCCATATCTTTCCTCAACACCCACGTCAGACTGGCAGGCACGTAGTTCCTGTAAGCCCAGGTCCTTCTCCTAGCCCTTGTTACAGATGTGCATCACATTTACTAGCCTCCAGTCAACTGGGACCTCTCCGGTTAGCTACAACTGTTGATAAATGATGAAGACTGCCTTGATAAGGACTTGTACCAGCTACCTTGGTACCCTTGAGGGGGTCCCATCTAGCCCCATAGACTTGTGCACATCTAGGTGGCACAACAGGACAGTGATAATTTCATCTTGGATTATAAGAGTTTATAAAATCCTTATAGCACAACCTCACACCAACATAAATGCTGCACAGACAACCTTGTGGAAGTTAAACATCTTAATCTCAATTTATACACAGGTAAGATCTACACAATCATGTTACTTGCATAAGTGCACATGTTCCCTAACAAACGCTACCCTGAATCATTTACCAGTGATCCAGATCAGTCAGGCTTAATAATTTAAAGTGTACTTACACTGCAACATTTTAATACAGATAAGCCTTTATTAATGGGGAAAAAAAGCAACTTATACACATTCCTACAGCACCCAAGGTATACTCCATTTTCCTCTCCCATCTGTTTGGGAACACAGGTGCTGTTGCACAAACGTACTGGAACAAGGGAGACACAACCAGCTTCCTCTCATTTCAAGAGAAGCTCCTACAAATATGAACAGTCGTGAAAGTCAAATGACAGTGCAAATTTAAACATATTCACTAAACTCAGCGAAAGGCATGCCTTTTTAGGGCCCTAGTGTGAAATCACAGCTTTTGTGTTTTAGAAGTTTGATATATGGAAACACTTGACTTGGAAAGCAAGGGTAGCAGCAGAAGGGAGCGAGTTTGCAGAGTGCACCTGTGTGATCACACATAGCCCGAGAGCCTGCCGGACTCCGCACAATCCTCATCACGCATATCCATACTTGACAGTATCGAGTACTGTTTTCGTGGCGGAGGCGGGCACAGGTACCAGCGCGCTCAGCAATCGGGTAATCGCCGTTACTACCCCAGCGGGAGCTGCTAGCACTAGCGTAACGCCAAACGAGCAGCTAACAAACTGCGAAGGCGCGGGCCCGCCCGCCACCACCCACGCTACCTGCGACAGCCCTGAGCGAGGCGGCTCCGGTACCCGCGCTGCCGCGTTACCGAAGGCCAGTCACCCCTCCTCGCTGGAGCCTCCGGCACCGCCCGGCCCGGCGCCACTGCTCCCGCGGCCCCTCCAGCCCGCGCGGCCGGTGGAAGCACAGCACCGCCTCTCCGCTATAGATAGCGCGGGCCCGCACTGCATCGCATCGCGTCGCTCGCGCCACGTCCCCCCAGGCGCCGGTACCGCTGAGTGAGGCCGAGGAAGCGGGCGGACACCGCCTCTGCGCTGCTCGACTCCATGAGCGCAGCCTGCCGCAGGCCCCACCCCTCCAGCGTCGTTCTCGCAGCTCTGTCCCGCACGGGGAGAGGCGCCGGGACCTCCCGGCGCGCATCTTGCTACCGGCGCACGGTCGCATCGCGCGCCACTGAGGCGCCGCGCACGAGCGCCGCCTCAGCCCGCCGGGAGCTGTAGTCCTGAACCTCTGGAGCCGCTCGGGCGCGGCCGGTGCAGGCCCTGCGCCCAGGGACGCCGCGCAGAGGGGCGGATGGGCAAGTCGTTGCGGGAGCCCTCTGGCATGCTGGGGCTCTGCTGTACTCGGAGCCCAGTCCAATGGCTACTGCTGCTGCTTCATCGGTACGGGAAGTACAATGTATTTTCTGTCCATCTCCTAACAAATCCTCAAAGCTGATAAGAAATAGGAATGCGCATATCAGACCCTACACCCTCGTGTTTTACAAATTAATCTGACCTCCCCTCGACAGGCAAGAAGCGCTAGGAACATAACTGGTTAATCATTGAGAAAAATCCTTTGTACTAAACTGCGTCGCTAAATATTATTAACGGTTTTGAAGGATTATCTCTTGTGCATGGAAATTATCTTACCACGCTACATTTCAACTAGTAACACTGTAAACTCAGAGCTATCTGCTTTGAAACAGAAATTCCCTAATGAGCCTAAGTACGCATACCCAGTAAAATAAGTTAAAAGAAGCTTCCATACTAAAGAAACAAAAGTCTTTATTGAAAGAAATACTGACTGTAATCCCTATTCAGTATTTTGCACTCAGCAGCAACTCTGCTTCTTTCTAAATATCTGGATTATTAGATAATAATCTATATTATTAGAGGGATCAATTCACCCAACTTGCGGTATCTGTACTGACAGCAATTTTAAATAGCATTGGTCATCTCTCAAAACAAGGCCTCTTGACATTACTTTGTAAAACAAGTTTACTTTCCCCCCGAAGTTCAGGACACACGAGATTCTCAGCAGACTGCAGACAAGGAATATACTTTGAAAACTTTGAAAATATTCTTTGGAAGACTCAAGACAGAAATACAGATGGTCTGTTTTAGTCTGACAAGTAACGCTACAATTAAGATTTCAGAATAACTTATCAATCCATTTTTTCTCGCCAATTTTCCCAGAAAACCACAAATGCAGTTTTAGCAAGACTTGAAAAGGATGAGCATTCCCTTTCCAGCAAAACTATTTTTAAACTCTGGACTAGTGATGTATCTCTCATGTTCTTCTGAAGCATGCAGTACAAAGTATTTACATAGCACACAATTCCAAAATGTTCAGTTTCCTTTGGTAGGCTTTCACAACTGGATAGCTACTAAAACCCAAGACTAATCTAGAAGCAAAATTCTCAAAAGCAGACTAAACCACAAAGGTAGAAGCTTGACTTTTGTTTGTGTGGCTGTTTTTTATAAATTGCAAAAGTAGTACCGCTGTCCTGAAGACCCTGGACATATATAGAACTCGAACGAAGCAGCTCAAATTCTACCTAAGTCCACATAGCCAGCATTTTCTACCATCTCACTGATTTTGGACTTTGAAGAATGTTTAGCCAGTTAGGCACTTGGCTAAAATTCAGGCCACTTGAATTTCAAACAGATATGCATTAGTTTCCATCCAGACAAACATGCGTAGCCCAACTACTCATCATTAATCAGTTCCGTACGTTCCCTTTCACACCGTGCATTCAATAGACGCGTGCAGATGTTAAGTGGAGTAGGTTGCCCACTGCCTGAACAAGTTTGAGCTTCTACCCTCAGTGTAGCATACTTGCCCTCTGTGAAGGCCTTTACAAGGCAAAAGTCCAGCCTTCTTGAAACAACCATGTAGAATCAAAGTACTCCATAGAACCACAGAATGGTTTATGTTAGAGGGCATCTTAATAATCATCTAGTTGCAGTCCCCCCACCATGAGTGAGTGAATCTCTCACTACATCAGAGCCCATTCAATTTGGCCTTTAACAATTCCAGGGAGTGGGCATCCACTACTTCTCTGGTCATGAAAGCTCAAACTATCTGTCTATATGTGTATTTGTAAAGATCTTAAAATTGACCTTGATCAATGCAGTAGTAATAGGAAAATAGTTTATGTTTGGCAAGATTTTCAAAAACACTTTCAGTATTACCAAGGTAAAGGAGCCAGAAGGAGCAAACCGTCAGCTGCTTCCCACTACACTGGTGTGCACCGATAATTTAATAAAGTCATAATATAATTTCAGCCATCTGTTGAGAGTTCTGTGTGGAAAGCACTCTCATTCAGTATGCCTGTAAACAGCAAAAACTAGTCAGTTTCAATACTGCCAAGCAGGTAGGTCAGATTTGCTGTGGGATACTGCTCTCAAGTCAAGATGCCACACCAGAGTGACTTCCATTCACATTATGATACTATAATGGCAGGTTCACATGGTGGCTTGTCTGACAGATAAGCAGTGGAATTCAAGACACATCCAGGCAGCACCGTAATGAATACTGAGCAAGAGCCAGCCACCACGTGTTGTACACAAATGAAATACTAAAATAAAAATTTTACTTAGAAATAATAAACTAGAAGTACCACATTAGCATTCTCTGAAGCATAGTCAGCACCATAATTGACACCAAGCAGACAGACAGAATCCCAGTGTGCAGTGGAGAATCTGGTATATGAATGACAGTTCTGGTTACTAGAAAGGAGGGAACAAGTTCTCACAGTGACACAGCTGATGCAGAGGATGAAAATCCAAATAAAATTCAGTAAAGCTATTAAATCACAAACCAGAATGCTGTATTAGGAAAAGCCCAACAACAACCGAAGGCAACTTCAACATGAGGGTGAAACCGAACGAATATCTTTAAGAAAACTAGCACCCAAAATGTGTAACTCGCAGATAAAAAAAAAACCCACCATCAAACTATTTATTTTTAAAAAGTAATCACACAGCTAGAACAAAAAAGAAATTTTCTTCTACAATTCACTGGAAATTTCACAAGATTGCCTGAACTCTGTTTCTGCAGGTAACTGGTTGAGCCAAACTTTACCAGAAAAGCATTTATTCCCAGTAATTAAAATACTTTAAACTATTCAGGAAAGCAGTGGAGCAGGAAAAAAAAAAAAACACCAGTTTTAAGAAAACCCTTGCTGTAATAAAACCTCTATTTCCCAAATGGAACAATTAATCAGTAAAGCTCTTAGTACAGTTTTGAGTGATAATGTTAAGTACAAGAATTTCTTTTCCCACAGGCAAGCTGTTCTTATACCTCTGAGAAATCATACACATGCCTATCTGTCTACATGCACAAAGACGTAAATACAATTGAATACGGAGCGCTGATGCCAACCAAACAGAAAGGTAGCCTTATTAACAGCTGGAGGTTCACCCAGACCTCTTTAGGAAGTGACTCCAGAGTTCTTCAGAGACCGTTTGGTGATTTATGTAAGACAAATCTCTGAAAGCGATTTATCTGTTTCGTCAAGTTTCAGGGTTACCATCGGGTAGGGCAGACCGCTGTCAAAAGACAAGGAGTACATGCACCTCGCCTTCCCCTCCCAGGCTGGAGGCTTCGGCGCCAGCCAGCTCCGCTGACCCGGAGGAGCCGCCCGGCACCGCCACGCGCGCCGCCCGCTTAGCTGGGGCGCTCCCGAGCCAGGTAGTTACCAGAGGGCTCTCAGAGGTGCCGGGCACCAGCAGCAGCTGGCAGGGAAGCTGCCCGGCGCACCTGAGAAGGGCATCGAGACTCCCTCTCGCCGCTGCGCCCCTCGCTCCCGTCGGTTTCTGCTCTCCGCTGCTGACGCAGACCCGGCGAGCGCACGGGGACTGGGAGCACGCGGCAACTCTCGGGCTTCTCGCCCCTGCCACGGCAGCCCTCGGCAGCGGAGCGCTGCGCAGGCCGAGGAGCTCTACTCCGCGCCCGTCTTCGGGTCCTAGAGCCTGCGGCTCCACGGCGCCGGCGTAGCATTGTCCGCTGGGCAGCTCGTCAAATGGCAACGAAGGTTTATCCTTCGTCCTGGCCAGAGTCCAATTCCTGGTAGTTCAGTCCGTCCAGTGTGTCTGGAGTTTTTAGAGGCTGCGTTTTCTACATTACAGCAGATTATATATTCTTTCTCAATCCTAAGTGGCTGTCCTTTATTTTATTATTCTTCCCTTTCTGCAAAAGGAACAGCTTCACAGGGGATCTCTGCCGCCAATTCAGCAGACAGCCTAGCCATCACTCTCAACCCCTTCCACCCTGCTACATCCAGTGTCTTATTCAGTCTCCTGTGATTCACGTGCACTTATACTCTATTCAGATACTTTATCTTAGCATCAATAGTCCTGTAGTCGCCTATCTGTCTACACTCCCTGCATCCTCCCCGCCCCACCGTTCAAGCACTGCAATTCTCTCTGTATTGTTGCGGTTCCTAGAGAGCACTTTGCTGGAGCCACTAGAGCTCTCTCTATTATCTAGGGCTTCTCTGGTAGGTTCCTCTCTCACCAGGTCAGCTGTAGTTTGCTCACAGGTTGCTCTGAGACTGCAAAGCCCTCACTGCATTTCAAAGGAATTTTTGTTTTCACTCTGCTCTTTCACAATCCCTATTTAAGAAGGGGGCTTTCTGAACTCTTCCTCGTAGCTCCAAGCACCCTCAGAGCACTTAGCTCCACTTCAACATAATTTTTCAGGTGTGTCAAAGCACTGTTAAAAGAATCTTCGCTGCTGAAGATGCCTTCATTCTGCTCTACAGTAGCTCATCTCCCTCACTAAGGCTTTTTTTTTGTGACTTGCAACCAACAGTTATTCTGCTTATACAGTTACTAATGTGGGAGGGGGATTGGACTAGATGATCTTTGGAGGTCCCTTCTAATCCATAATGATTCTACGGTTCTATGATTAATTAGTCAGAATTACTCAACCTCAGCTACAGATTGTGCATGTTCCTTTTGATAGCTCCTTCACTTTAATAAGTTGAAATAGGTTAAGGCAACCAGGCAAAAACACTTCAAAAGTAGCATTAACATTCAGACAGCAAAGTAACCTATTATGCAACAGGTTTTTGCCTGAAATTCTGACAGATTTGCAATCTGCCTTTCAATCAATTCCATCCACAACACAGTTGGCAGTACCAATTATGCAGCTGGCACAGCCTTCTCAGGTGAGAGCTGCAACCGGATCACTTAGATTTATTCCCTAAAATACAGAAGCACAGCTGCTGCACTCACAATACCATTATGACACCTAATAAGACAACTTCTTATACTGTCCTGTTGTTTTGCAGAACACCCACCTAAGTACACCTACCCTCAAAGAAAAAGTAATTTCTTTACTCACCCAGTTCCGTAACAGACACATGAAATACAATCAGGGCAAAAGAGCCCTCATTGCTAATTAAGCTGCTCTTTCCCATTCACAGGTTTCTCAATAGAAAAAAGAGAAGAAAGACAGCAGCTGCTCCTGGGGCTGCCTTTGTACCTCACAGGGATTCTCCCCGCCCCTTTCCCAGGGGACTGTGGGAAGGGTGGTGGGCGGGGCCAGGGGTATAAGACCCTAGCATGGGTTCTGGAAGTCACTCTGCCTGTTGAGTACTTAGAGGATTTAGAGCTCTGTAGTGGTTGCAGGTAGTCTCTTCGGTAGCCTTTCAAGGAGATTTGACTGATTTGTGAGTGGAGTCTATATCCCTGTGATGTGAGATCTGTAGGAGTGGTTAGTAATAAGCAACAAGTAAGTATCAGTTATTACAGGCAATGTAGTTAGATTGATTATTTTCTCTTGCTGTTGGTTTTCAGGTTAAGAGCTTCAGGTGAAACATTATGGGATGCTATGATGATTTCATGGATTCTGGAGAATCTTAATTGAAGCTCTGTCTTCCTTGAATATGAAACTGATTTTTTTTTCTTTAACTTGGCTTTGATCTTTTTGTACTTTGGCAGAACTCCTGGTAAGACAAATCTGTGGGTGTTCCAGTCTGTGATGCTCTGATCCTTAATCACTGATGAATCTAGGATTTTCCTGTCACTATATGTTCAATGTTTTTGGGACTCCTCTATAAAAGGTAGTTAGAATTGTCTCACTTCTGTTCCACATCTGTGCCTTTTAGGTCTTGATGCCAGCCTGCTGCTTGTCCATCATCTCTGTCTTGATGGGAGCCTTAAGTGTTGGCCAAAACCTTTCTTTGAGTCTTCAGGGGCTACTGTAGAACCAACCCACCATTGTAGATCCATAGGTCCTTTGGACCAACAGAAATCTCCCAACTGGGAGGTACTACTCTGGCTGAGAGTTTTCTCTCATTTTTGAGTTAGTGCTGGTCTGTATATGTATTTGGCATAGGGCTGCTCTGCCAGGATTTGAAGTGTCAGGAGGTGGATAATTGGTAACAGTTTTAGTTACCACTACTTTGTTAGTAGTTACTAGTAACAAGTAGTAACTAGTTAATGTTTCCCTACTTTTGAGAGAGAGGGCTACAGTCTATTCCTGAGCAAGTAGCCATTTTCAAACAGGTGGTCATCTCTGTATTGCTGGGCATAGACAGAGGAGGTGGAGCTGTAAGGGAAGGCTGTAGCGGGGGTATAGGTGATAGCTCTAACCAAAACCAAGATTTCTGGAATCACAAAGCGCTCTCTCTCATCTTTGTTATGTAGATTTTTTCCTCCCCTTTTGGTCAGAAGCAAAGGAACACGTACACGGTGTGGAAGAGACAAAGGCAGCCCTAGGATAAAGGTCTTTTGCTCTGTGGAATCTAGTGGGACTTGCGCTGGCAGTGGAATGAAAACATCACAGTTCTGTTCGCACTTTAAAGATGTGAAGTCAAGAGTGCCGCAGCATATTGGCACTGGAGCCAAGTAGGGTAACGTGAGAAGTATCGAGAAGCTGATGTACCAGGTGTTTTTCTGGTGTCACATTGCCATCACAGTTCTAGCGTCTCCTGATTGTGCTTTACAGGTGGAATTGAGCCAATGGGGCAGCCCAGTAAAGGGGTGGGAAACAGTAGTGACTGAAGTTAGTTGTGCCTTTGGGCAGTAGCTCAGTCAATGCATTTTTGGTCTTGTTTTTACAGGTGATATAAGCACTCCTGGAAGAATGAATCTGTGAAATGGCGAGGAATAGAAGGTAAGACATATGGCTAGGCTGTTGCCTAAAAAATGTATAACACAACTCAGCTAAACACTTTGCATTTGTTTTGCAGGTGCAAAGCAGATGTTACTGGAACGGGTGGAGCATTTGAGATGACTCAGATGACTCAGGGCAGTACTGAGGACGTGCTTGGGGATGGCTGTTTCTCACAAGCACTGCTTTTAATTAGGTGTCTGTGTCTTAGGTACCAGAATGTGGCAATCGTTCTATGTTGGACTGAATGGAGCAGCTGCAGCAAACTCTATGGTGTGTCTGGAGAAGAGGTATGTTGTGTCACAGGTCGGTATTTGATCATGTGATACCTACTCTTGTTCCCCTTTCATTTTTCATTGCAGGAGACAAAGTGGAACCTGGTGCCTGCAGCAGCATCTGCTGTAGCTGTTGAGTTACTTCTGAGGATGGAATCGGCTATTTGCTAGCTCAAGTTATGCTCGGGGATAGGCACTGAGAGTTAGGGCGGAAGATGAGGCTGGGAATTGCAGGGAAGGCTTTCAAAGTCAGCATCAGGACGAGGGCTGTTCATGAACAGTTCCCTGGTCTGGGCAAAGGCACTAGGGTACGTGTTGATATGAGCCTAATGTTGGCAGAGCAGTTCCAGCCTAAGCATCTGTGATTTTTGGTGTTTGTCCGGTGTGTCTTGTTTGTCTAGAGCTTTTTAAGGTCTTGATGTCCTCACAGCTTGTGGAGCTCTAGGGCTGGTCATCTTGCTACAGGCACCACATCTCACTTCTTTAGTGCCTGTTCTCATCAGCACTGTGTCCCTCAGGTGCTGCTTTTGCAGTGTTGCAGCCTCAAGGCACAGATAGGTCTTGTGCTACACAATTCTTGTCATTGCTTCTGTTGTCTGGTTCTGATCTCCATCGGCAGCTGTGTTCTTTAGCTGTCCATTTTTATGGGACTTGTTTCCTTCATCCATGCGCGTTCACTCATCAAAGCTGAGCTTTTCCTAGTTTCCTAGCAGTGTCATCCTGACTTCTTCTGGCAAGAATTTCTTGTCACCAGCTTTTTGATGATCTTAGGCTCTTAGAGAGCCTCTCTTCCCCAACATTGCATCCCCACAGGATTCTTATACCCCCGTTCTCCATGTCTTGCCAAGTTTCTAATTTGGAAATGCCTCTTTTATTGGAAGAATTGTCTAGTCTGAGTTCTTGTGTGTGTTTGCTGTATGTTGGGGTTTGGAGCTGCTCTGCCCAGAGGTGTGAAGTCAGGCAGGTGGCATGGCAATCGATCTATGCTTAGCATGCCAGTGGGTCTGGACAGCTTAGAATGTAGCAGTAGAATCCTCTGGAGTGAAGTAGCCTGTGCATCTGGGGTGTGTGGAGCTAGCTCATTTGGCTTTTTTTGGGGGAAAGAAGGGAGTCCCCTGGGACAGGCTGTCTGGAATAAAGAAGTAGATGAAATATCTAACTGTACTGAGGCTTAAAATTGTAGGACTACCAGTTGAGCTTCATATTGAATCAGACTGCAGTTGAACTGTAGATGGTCCTTCTACAGGCAAACAAGACCTATTGCACAGGGTAGTTCATGGGTAGTTGATCTGGCCTGTGAATGTCTTTGTATCTCTTGCCCTTTTCAGAAGCCGAGTGGTGATAGGAGCCTTATAGCAAAACGGAGGAGACTGGCACGTATACGGCTTTTGCACATTAAGCCGGCAAGTTAGCGGATGGTGTCAGTGGGTAGGTGGGACCAGTAACAGCGTGACTAACATATGTGGTTTTTCTTCATTGTAACATAGGGTATGATGAATCCAGAGAGACGTTGGCACTGGAGGTTCCTAGGGTAAGGTGAGTCCTGGCTAGAGGGTGGGAGTTGTATCTTCTGTAGCGCAGTGTAGCTGCTGAAGCTGTAAGAGTACCATATTATTTCTCACAGGTACTACCCGAGCCTCCACGTGGCCACCAGGAAAGAGCACAGACCGAGCAGCTAAGGGGAGTTGCTGTACCTAGATGCTGACCTTCCTTCAGAAGGAAGGTGAGGTTTGGCTTTGTTGGTGCTTAACAGCAGACCATAACACTACAACTCAGTTCAGCACTTTGTTTTGCAGATGCCAGGCAGCTGCTGCCAGGAGGGGAGGAGCATTTGAGGCGAGGGACAGTTGACAGTTAATTCTCACGAGTGCTGGTTTTAATTAAGTGCATTTTGGTCTCCTAGGTACTGGAGAGAAGGATAACTGTCATGTTGGAATGGATGGAGCGACTGTGGTAAACGCTACACTATGGTATGTCTAGGGGAAGATGTGCTGTCACAGGTATTTGATCATGTGATGCTTACTGGTGTTCCTCTCATTGCAGCAGACAACACAGAACCTGGTGCATGCAGCAACATACCTCGTAGCTGTTGAGTCTTGTGGAATTAGCCATGTGCACTCTCAAGCTGAGTTCAGGGATGGGCACTGAGGGTGGGGGGAGAGGAGTTCTGGCAGGAGCTGGTGACGGTGGGAATTAAGGGGAAGACTTCTTAAATCAGCATCAGGGCAAAGGCTTTTTATGAACATGTCTCTGGGCTGGGCAGAGGTGTTAGGGAACCCATCAGTGTGAGTCTAGTGTGGGCAGGGCAGTTCCAGCCTGTGTCTGTATGTTTTTGTGTTCTTTGTTTAGTGTGTCTTGTATTAGAGCTTTTAAAGGTCTTGATGTCCTCATGGCTCTTGAAGGTCTAGGGCCCTGCCTATTGCAACAAGCACCCCATCTCGGATCTTGACCGCTCACTTTCATCTCGGGCCCCTTGGCAGTATCTTAGGCTCAAAGCCCATATAGGTCTTCTGCTCAAGAACTGTCTCCGCTTCTCTTATCTGGCAGTTCCAGGCTGCACTGGCAGATCTGTCTTGCCATCTGTTTTTATGGAATAGGACTCATTCCTGTTATCCATATGCATTAGTTTGTACAAGTCAGGATCATGAACCATCCATCATCTCCGTATGGGCAGGAATGTCTTTCCACAGGCTCTTGGTTTCCCCTCTCTTTTTGGGGCTGCTGCAGAGCCTCTGTCACTATAGCCATGTGGCTGGTCTTCCATGAGAGCCTTCTGGTCTGGGATTCATCCCTCTTGCCTAAGGATTTGTCTCTTGAGCTGTGTGTGTGTGTGTGGTTTGGAACTGCTCTGCCCTGGGGTGTGCAGTTGTGGGTAGGTGGATTAGCCGCAAGAGTCTGTAGTCAATGTGGGGATGGATCTAGTCTCGGGCTTATCTTGTCACTGCAGGCTCGGTGTTTATACCCAAAGTCACTGCCCAGGTAGCGTTGAAGTGTCCAGCAGCTGCGGCTTCTCTGTCTGCACGTTCCCAGGGGGTCATGGCTCCCCGTTGAGGTAGGCAGCAGGAAGGCAGTAACTCAGCAGCACCTCAGTGTTTGTGTCTTCCTGGTTGGCCCAGCAGGCATTCAGTGTGGATCAGGACCAACCTCTGTTCGGAGTCACAC
>VZRI01010140.1:20612-91149 GCA_013397515.1 Upupa epops | reverse complement strand
GGCGGGTCTGGAACATCTCCAAGAGAGGAGGTTCCTCAACTGTTTCCTCTCTGCTGTGTTGTATTTCCAGCAGATAACAGGTAAGCTGAGATCCCTCGTGCGAACAAGGAGTAGAGACTGTGAGGTCTCTGTCAGCCACCTATAGAACACCTCTTCCACGTTGGGTGCTCTATAACAGACTATCCACCTTGTCCTTCCCTCTGATCCTTACTCATAAGCACTTAACCTTATAATGAGGTTCATTTCCATATAACCAAAATATTCCCTAACATAGAGAGAGACCCCACCACCTCTCCTTCCTTGCCTGTCCTCTCTGAAAAGCTGATGGCCATCCATCACAGTGCTCCAATCATGAGACTCATCCCACCACATTTCATGCCAGCCCCAGGCTCATCTCTACTGTTTTCATCCTCTCACCTCTTCAAATGTAAAGGTCTCTCAGTGAGCCCTGACATCTTGTTAGCAACTGCTTAGACAAAAGTTTAATGCAGGAGAAGGGAAGGCCATGGACAGAAGTGACAGCAAATCTTAAAGAATTCCCATCAGCAGAAGGTGCTTAGTTTCTGTCTTAGGAAGCAGGGCCTGATACACCCAGCAGCTCTGCTTCAAACCTTGACCCTTCATCCTATTGATCCCTGCCCTTGGGAACAGCCTTCCCCAGTCTCCTGACAGCCCCTTTCAGGGACAGAAAGGTCACTACAAGGTCTCCCTGGAGCCTTTTGTTCTCCAGGCTGAACAACCTCAACTCTCTCAGTCTATTCTTCTAAGAGAGGTCATGAGGAAGATCAACTCCATCCCAGTGAACACAAATACACAATAAACCCCTAGAATAGGCTAAAACAGTTAAAATGTCTTAGGAGATGATGATCCTAATGAAGGGGAACCATAATTTTATCACAAATAACCACACACAAATAAAGAAGGCTTCAGTTCATAGGAGGTTTCGTATCAATATCAGCAGGAACTTCTTCCCAGGGAGGGTACTGGAGCACTGGAACAGGCTGCCCAGGGAGGTTGTGGAGTCTCCTTCTCTGGAGACGTTCCAGACCCGCCTGGATGTGTTCCTGTGTGACTGGGTGATCCTGCTGTGGCAGGGGATTGGACTGGATGATCATTTGAGGTACCTTCTGATCCCTAAGGATTCTAAGATACTGTTATATTAAAACTGCTGCAGTCACTAGATGATCTTTCGAGGCCCCTTCCAATCCCTAATGATTCTATGATTCTATGAAACATTGATATGATCTATAATCCTGGATTGAATTTACTCTCAAGAGTTTCATTCAAAACACAAAGTCAGCTCTCAGGCTGAAGAATAATTTTTTATGGGGTAGGGCAGCGCAGGGTGGAATTATTGGGACTGTAGGATCTCAGAGCTCTGTGTTTGCTTCATATTCTACTTAGTCCACCAGTTTCACTTTGAATAAGACGAGGAGCTCCATCATTTATTCACTTAGACTTTCAGGTCCAAGTGAAGCAGCAATTTGAGCAGACATCAGAGCTTCAATTCCGGCTGAGGTCAAAGTGTTCTTTTCAGATTTCTTCTCCTAGTCTTCCTAAAGGCTGCAGCTAAACTGACAGGTTTGGGACACTTCCCCAGTAGATGAATCTGAGGAGCTTCTTCAATACAGCCCAAGCCACCTTTGTGGGTGACAGAACAAGGGCAATTTTCTCTCTGTTTTTATGACTTCACTGAATTCAGGCTCATGAAGAAAGTTGACCCTTGTGGCAGTACAGAAGAGAGACATGTCACAAAAAGCAAGAGAGAGAAGAGATGAAGGACATCACAACAGGGAAAATTCAAAAGACTCATAAATTAATAAAATGGCTCAGGTTAGAAGGGACATTCAAAATCACCCAGTTCCAAGCCCCCTGCCATGAGCAGAGACACCCCCCACCAGACCAGGATGCTCAAGGCCCCAGCCAATCTGGCCTTGAACACTTCCAGGGACCTGGGGTGCAGCCAAAACCTCCTTGGGCAAGCTAGTGTGGTGTCTCAGCACCAGCAGTGTGAAAAATTTCCTCCTGACTTACAGTCTAAGCCTCCCCTCTTCCAGCTGGAAACCATTCCCCCTGCTCCTACCCCTCCTTGGAAGCAGCCCCTCCCCAACTTTCCTGGAGCCCCCTTCAGGGACTGCAAGGCTGCACTGAGATCTCTCTGGAGTCTCCTCTTCTCCAGGCTGAACAGCCCCTAATTTCTCAGCCTGTCCGCATAGGAGAAGTGCTCCAGCCCTCCACTCATCCTCGTGGCCCTCCTCTGGATATGTTCCAACAGCTTAATCTCCTTCCTGTGTTGGGGGCTCCAGAACAAGACGCAGTAGTGCAGATGGGGTCTAATGAGAGCAGAAGAGTGGGGGAGGATCAGCAATTCAAGCACATACAACTTCCCTCCTGTGGATCTGTACAAATCACTGAATCATTCAGGTTGGAAAAGACCTCTGAGATCATGCAATCCAACTCCTAACTCTTCTCTACCAAGCTCACCACTAGGCCATCATCAACACCAAGAGCCATTTTGGGGGAGATCAGGTTTAGACAAAGACATTTTTTAAAGACAATCAGAAGCAGCTTTGGATTGGGTACCAGAACACTGGAACAGGTTGCCCAGGGTAGGTGTGGACTCTCCTTCTCTGGAGATGTTCCAGACTCGCCTGGATGTGTTCCTGTGTAACTTGGTCTGGGTGATCCTGCTGTGGCAGGGATCTGATCCCTAAGGATTCTATGATTCCAGGAAATCCTTTCAGTGACTGGAGTTATTTTAGGGGTTTTTTTCCTTCCTTGTGAACCTCCAGCTGGATGAAATTCTAGACCAACAGAGTAAACATGGATTTTAGAGCTGTTTTCAGGGTTTCAATTAGGTCAGGATTTCATCTACAGTCTACTTAATTATATTAAGACAGGCGCTGCAGGACAACAGTGGAGGGTGAATGCAGTTTTGGTTCAATCCTGTTAGGGACAGACTGCCCTGAGCTACAGAAAACACAGACCTTGTGTAGTTCAATAGATGCAACATCGATCAGTCCTTCTGGTTGTTGATTGAATGACGATTTGATCCAATGATGTAAAAATCCATCTTTACTCCACAGTTCCACCATTTCATCTTTCCTATCAGGGTCTGTGCTGCTCTCTCACACCAGGAGCATTCTGCTAAATGAACAGTGTGTTCTTTAACAAGGCAGGGGGGTTGGAACTACATGATCTTTAAGCTCATTCCAACCTTAGCTATTCTAGGATGCTATGGTTTCCTGCCTGTCATAGACTTTTCCACGTAACCCTTCTCTTTGATACGGCTGACTGCTAAAACTCTATCTCCTTTGCCTGGTACTACTAAAGAGTAGTTCTTAGGAGGATGGAGCCAGGATCTGCTCAGGGGTATCCAGTGGTAGGACAAGGGGCAAAAAGAGCAATCACAGAATCACTAGGGATCAGAAGGGACCTCGAAAGATCAACCAGTCTAATCCCCCTGCCACAGCAGGATCACCCAGACNCCTTCCTTCATCTTTGTTGCTCTGTGCTGGACACCCTCCAGCAGCTCTGTGTCCTTCAGGAACTGAAGGGTCCATAACTGGCACAATACTCTAGATGTAGTCTCACCAGGGCAGAGTAGAGGGGGAGAAGAGCCTCTCTCGATCTGCTAACCACCCCCCTTCTGATCCCCCCCAGGATGCTGTTGGCCCTCTGGGCCACAAGAGCACATTGCTGACTCAGAGTCATCCTGCTGGCCACTAGGACCCCCAGGTCCCTTTCTCTTTCACTGCTCTCCAACAGGTCAGTCTCCAACAAGCTGGAGCAGAGGCAGCTCCATGTAAACATGAGGAAACCCTGTTTCCCTGTGAGGTTGACAGAGCCCTAGCACAGGCTGCCTGGAGAGGCTGTGGAGTCTCCTGCTCTAGAGACTCAAACCCTACCTGGATGCAGCCAGGTGTGACTTGTCCTAGGGGATCCTGCTGTGGCAGGGGGGTTCAACTAGATGATCTTTAGAGGTCCCTTCCAACCCCTCACAATTTGTGAGTCTACTTGTTTGCTTGTTAGCATCTAGTTTTTTTTCTCCAGTCCTTTGTAAGGTTTATGTTACTTCAAACCCTGTTAGAGAAAGCACCCAAAACTTATCTATCCTTCTCTTCACCTTTTTCGTGACAGGCTTGAGCCTAAACATCTAAGCTCGACTTTAAATCTGAAAAATCCTTTTCAATGCCCAACAAAGATCAGATCTAATGGTGAACTTAGTTATTGATTGGACCTGATGATCTCAGGGGACTTTTCCAAGCTCAATAGTTCTATGAAATGCCATGGAAGACTCAGGCTACTGTTGACTCAGCTCTCTAGAGCTACCTGATATAAGGGGGATAGTGAACTATAACCTCTATCTTAGTAGTTAAACTTGTTACCTCTCAGTCAACATTGATATGAGAGAGAGAGATAATGGGGGCTGGAGAAGGGAGCAGGCAGCTGCAAGACAGAAGGAGCCAACCTGCAAAGATTGGAGAAAGGAGCAAACAACTTCAAGATAGGAGAGACCAATCAACAGAGACCTTTAGGCCTGACTTTTAGGTTCAACTACAAATCAGCCCTTCTAGAAAAGTCCTGGGCAGGTGCATTGTGTTTGCATTCACAACCAATTGCTGCCTGGTATCTGCTGGTGTGAGAGCAGATAACCACACAAGGCAGGGAAAACAGCAGTATCGTTTTGCTTCTTGCTCACTGCAGAGGTGCTGGGAGTGCTGCATCTCAGAACCACCCTGTGTGTTTGTACCATCAGTCCAAATGTAGTAATACAGGACTGAGTGTGCCGTGGTCTATATTCTACCTCATTTTTGTGCAGCATGACTGTTTTGTGGCTTAAACCTGGAAAGGAGAGAAGGAGAGTTGGACAGGGGGCACCAGGACACAGGACTCATCTGGCATGGTGAGTGCTTTTCGTGAGATTTAAAAACCTGCGTTTCTCTGCTTGTGTGATCCAGTGCATGAGCTGTCAGTGGCAGCACTGGCTGTTCTGAAATGACTGTGCCAGCCTCTCTGAGTGGGCGAAAGATGAAGAGTGTGTGCCTGTGCAGTCAGCGGCCGTAGCCGCATAAAGTAGCTGCTGAGAGACAGAACAGATTGGTACACAGATGAACAAGCTGTTAGCCACTGTGGCAGTGCTGCATTCCGCTGCTGCGAGCCCCGAGTCTGCTTGAGCACAGCTAAGGTGACCTAACAACTCTGGTTCAGAGCCTGGTTGCCTCTTCTGGAGGAGAGCTGCGGGGTGACAGCATGAGGTGTGCTGGGTGTGAAAACTGGCACTGAGGGGCAAGAGCTGCTGTCATAGCACTGTGATCTGCTTTCCCTGCAGCATCCTAGCAAGGACAGACTTTGTGAGACATGAGCTATGGCTGTTCATATGGCATCTCTCATACTATTGCTACTTTGTAGGTGTATTCATTTTGGTATAGCAGCACAGCCAGCTCAGGAGTAAGATCACAGAATGTTTTGGATTGGAAGGGACAAAGGACCATTAAAGAAATCTAGTTCGACCTGAACATATTTGTTGTGAGGTTTTCCGTGGAGCAGACTGCACATAAAGAGAGGTGGTTCTTCCCCTTTACTCTGCCCTCCTGAGACCTCACCTGGAGTGCTACATCTGGCTCTGGTGCCCCCAACACATGAGGAACAAGGACTTGTTCAAGTAGGACCAGAGGAGGTCATGAAAAACTCAGAGGGCTGGGGCACCTCTCTTATGAGGACAGGCTGAGAGAGTTGGGGTTGTTCAGCCTGAAGTGGAGAGGGCTCTGTCTGAGGGGACCTTATAGCGACCTTGNTGGGGAGGGAGACCCCATCCCCGGAGCCATTCAGAGACAGGCTGGATGGGGCTCTGGGCATTCTGGGCTGGTGAGTGATGGCCCTGCACTTTGCAGGGGGGTTGCAGTAGATACCCTTTGGAGGTCCCTTCCAACCCTATGAGTCTATATACAGACACCAGACTGTGGTTCAGTAGAGGCAGGATAGTGGGAGAGACCTTCGTTTGGCTACAACATCTTTTTCCAAGTACTCTAATCTCCTGACTGTGGAACAGAACAAATTCTGGTTATAAAAACATACTGTCTGCTGTGAAACCATAGTGATAGCCATCAGGATTTTAAGCAAGGGTGGTGATGCATTTCATCTGGTGGGTATTTGCATACATCAGTGTATACAGGAAAGTCCTCAAAGACACAGGTAATGAAGCATGGTTTATATTTATTACTGGAGCTGTATCATCAACCTATTAATGACACTGGACACGGTGACCAAACTTCTGGTCCACACAAAATAGTCAATGAATTTTATCCTATTTTTCAGACTGACATGTCGTGAGGGGGTGCAGTACTCCTCGCTGTGTTGAAAATTACCTTTTAAATAGCATCAGGTTAAATCTGTTCAGTGTCCTCTTCTAAAGGTAGGAGGCACACAGTGATCTAGGCTTTTTTGAGGTTTCATTTATGATACTGTTCAGGTGCATTCAGTTTGAAATAGCAGTCTATTGGGGAGGAGTATTTTCAAACAAATGATGTCTCTGTTCTTAAAACCAAGCATTCTTGGTAGCCATCCTTTAGTAATGTGAATCACAGAATCAATCAGGTTGGAAAAGACCCTCTGGATCATCGAGTCCAACCATTAACCCTAGTCTACGCGTTCAGCTCTAAACTCTGTCCCCTAGCACTACATTTAAGTGACTCTTGAATACATTCAGGGATGGGAACTGAGGCATCTCCCTGGGCAGGCTGTTCCAGGGTTTGACCACTCTTTCCATGAAGAACTTTCTCCTGATGCCCAGTCTAACCCTGCCCTGCTGCAGCTTAAAGCCCTTCCCCTCTGGTTCTGTCGCTAATGACCTGTGAGAAGATCTCAGCACCAACCTCTCTGTGATGTCATTTCAGGTAGCTGTAGAGAGGTCTCCCCTCAGCCTCCTCTTCCTCAAACCAAACAGTCCCAGCTCCTTCAGTCACTCCTCATCAGATCTCTTCTCCAGACCCTTCCCCAGCTTCACTCACTCTGCACTCACTCCAGCCCCTCCATCTTCCCTTGGGCACTGAGATTGCAGTGATAAATGCTTTTTAAAACTACTTAGACTAATTATTTGCACTTTTAGTAAAATAAAGTGAATGAAGTCACTGTATGATCAACACTAACACAAGGGAAGGAAATAGTGATAGTTCTGTGTACCTGTGGTTAACACCTAAAACACAGACTGGAACAACTTAAGTGAGGGTTTTCTTCTACTTCAGTTAAGACACTGTGTGAGGAAGGGAAAAGCTTTATCAAAGGGAACTTCTAATCAAGAGAATAACAGCTGAGGAATCCCAGAATGTTAGAGATTTTGAAAGATCATCCAGTCCAATTCCTTTGCCACAGCAGGATCCCCGAGACCAAGTCACATAGGAACACATCCAGGTGGGTCTGGAAAATCTCCAGAGGAGACTCCACAACCCACCCTGGGCAACCTATTTCAACGTTCCGTTACTCTCCCTAGGAAGAAGTTCCTGCTGATACTGATAGGGAGCCTCCTCTGTTCCAGCTTGCACTCATTGCCCCTTGTCCTTAATCAGCTGGAACTTAGAAAGTTCCACGTCAACATGAGGAGAAACCTAACCCTCCCCTGGCAGCTTCAGGTCCTGCCCTATTATCCTGGTGCTGTTGGCCTGGGAGAAGAGCCTGACCTCCACCTGACTACAACCTCCCTTCCAGTAGTTATAGAGAGGGATAAGGTCCCTTCTGAGTCTCTTCTTTTCAAAGCTAAACACCCCCAGGTGCCTCAGCCTTTTCTCATCAGCTTCATCAAACTTTCCCTCCAGTCCCTTCACCAGGATAAGAGGCACTGAGGACAGGCTGGGTCCAAGGAGGTTCCATTAGGAATAACTTTTTCCCTGTGAGGGTGACAGAGGCCTGGCCCAGGCTGCCCAGAGAGGCTGTGGAGTCTCCTGCTCTGGAGACTTCCAAACCCCACCTGGATGCAGCCCTGTGTGACCTGTTGTAGGGGATCCTGCTCTGGCAGGGGGGTTGTACTGGATGATCTTTGGAGGTCCCTGCCAACCTCTGCTATTCTTTGATTGTTGTTGCTGGTAGGAGTTGAATAAACAAAGCAATTATTTTCAAAGCAGCAATTCCTTTCTTACTGAGTCATTTATTATATTGAGCTGAATCACCATAATATCATCATTACTTGAACGCAGAGCAGGCAGCATGCATCACACACAGACACTATAAATAACCATAAGCTATGCATATGTGGGTTGAAGTATAATGTCCTGGTGTGTGTCAGTCTAATGTGCCTTTGGATTTAATCAACTAGAGATAGAATCCCAGAACAATCCTGGCTGGAAAGGAGCTGCCAGATCCCCAAGTTCAACCAACCCCAACAAAAAACCTCAATCCCTGATTGATGGACAAACACAGCCTGACCCCCTCCATGCTGCCACTTGAGCAGGGCATGAAGTACCGTGGCTACACGGTTCTTCAGCACCTCCAGGCATGGGGACTCCACCACCTCCCTGGGAAGGCCCTGCCAGTGCCCAACCACTCTGTCTGCAAAGAATCTCTTCCTTAGATCCATTTCTAACCCTCCCCTGCCTCAGCTGCAGACCATTGCCCCTGCTTCTGGCAGCAGTCACCCCTCCACCACCTTCCTTCAGGGAGTTGTAGAGGGCAGTGAGGTCCCCCCTCAGCCTCCTCTTCTCCAAACTAATCCTGCCCAGCTCTCTCAGCTTTTCCTCACGAGTGGTTCTCTCAATTCCAAGCTTGGTAGCTCTGTTCTGGCCCCATTCCAGCATCTCTATGTCTTTCCTGTCATGAGGGGCCCAGAATTCAACCCAGGACTCAAGAGGATGCCTCACAAGAGCTGAGTCCAAGGGTACGAGTATTCCCCTTTCCTTTCTGCCCATGTTTTTCCTGATGCAGACCAGGATCTTGAGGAGAAACACAGAAGATTATTCAGTTTCGACTAACCATTCTGTGAAATCAATAGCCTAAGCTATTGAGGAGGTAATATATAATTACATAGCAAATTCCTTATTCTTAATGAACTGATGATTTAGGTGTGACAGCTTTTTGCAGCATAACCCACTTGTGAGACAGTCTAAGAGCTTCAAGGCTGGATTATTCTGGCTGAGCAGAATAACCTGTTTTTGATTGCCTTGTACCCAATGTATTCAATGAGTGCAGTTTTACTCCAGGGTGTAGAGCAAGTAGACTTTCAGCAAGCAAAATGTATGTAATGAAATAGGTTATTTCATACTCACGCTTCATATATTTCAGTAGAAAAACTGCGATCAAACCTTTCTTCTTTGCAATTCGGATTTGAGCATTCTCCCTCATCCCCGGTGATCAAGGTCAGCTTAAAAATGTTTACAGTCCCCCATAAGGCAACCAAATCATAACCAAGTGTTTCTTAGATTTGTTTTTTCAGTTAAACCCTAGTTTCTCTTTGAATGGCTTCAAACTGAATGCCTGAGTAAATTGAGTTATAAAGATGCTCTAAGTATCGAGATGGTTTTGGGAGCAGTATGAGAAGATGATAGAACAGTAACACAAGGTATAAATTTCATGGGGCAGAGCAGGTTACTTGCTTGAGGAATGATCTTATGCTTTCAATTCCCTTATCTAAAAGCGGAAATGGAGATGCCCTAAGGTCTTCCATCTGCCGGTTTGGAAGGTGAAGCTCTGCCAGCAGCGCTTCTCACCCAAGGCTTTTAAGGAGAAAACTAGTCACATGATAAAGGAAACCTGTCTGGATATTAATTTACCAGGTTTCAGGAGTGACTGAAACAGAGAGACATCAGTAGAGATAAAACGGTGCTGTGCATCAGATCTGCGAGCGCTCTGGCAACGGGAGAACGAGATGACAGCATGCGGAGAATCGCAGAGCAAAATTTCAAATTGATACTCAAGAACTTGCTGTTGAGTGAGAAATAAGGAGTTAGTGGTATCTGTCCCACACCCTTCACTTGATCTCTTCTGCTCCTGAGGGTGATGGAGAACAATGCACAACCATCCCACAAGAGACATCACTTTAATGAGAAAATAGAGAGTGAAACTCACACAATTACTGAGGCTGGTAAAGCCCTCTGAGTTCATCCAGCTATGACAGTGCTGGGCCCCTCGCTTCAAAAATGAGATTGAGGGGATGGAGTGGGTCCAGAGGAGCAATGAGGCTGGGGAAGGGACTGGAGGGAAGGGCTGATGAGGAGAGGCTGAGGGAGTTGAGGGTGTTCCGTTTGAAGAAGAGGAGGCTAAGGGGAGACCTTAGTCTAAACCCCCTTAATGGGGTGTTTACAACAAAACTGATCCTGTGCTTCCAAATGCTACTACTTTTGTCTTCCTTATTTTTGCTCCTTTGCCAGATGGGGAGGGGTCTGGAGAACAAATCTGATGAGGAGAGGCTGAAAGAGCTGTGACTATTTAGTTTGAGGAAGAGGAGGCTGAGAAGAGACCTCATCACTCTCTGCAACTACCTGAAAGGACATTGCAGAGAGCTTAGTGCTGGTCTCCTCACAGGTCATTAGCGACATAACCAGAGGGAAGGGCTTCAAGCTGCAACAGGGGAGGGTTATTTACAAAAATGGTGTTCGCGCACTGGATAAGCTGCCTAGGGAAGGGGCTAGGTCTCCATCCCTGGCTGTGTTCAAGAGTCACTTATCTGTGGTGTTAGGGGACAAAATTTAGGAGTGAATGTGTAGAGTATGGTTAATGGTTGGACTCGATGATCCAGAGGGTCTTTTCTAAGCTGAGTAACTCTATGTGATTCTCTGATTTTTACCCTGTTTCTCCTATATTTATCCAAGTCCACCCATGAAATACTGACCTTGTCAATTTGTGCTAAAGTCAAATCACACTAAGCTTCTACATTTTCTTTTACAGGAAGAGACCTGTAAAAATGTTTATGTGGTGGTCAACTCTTTTACTTGTTGGATGTGTTTTTCTGGGAGCAGACGGATGGCCAGCCAAGGAAGGATACGACTTCAGGCCCTACCAGCCTCTTGTGAGACTACGGCACAAGGTATAGTCTATTCTCTAGCACTTCTGCTTTTAGGCAACTACTCTGAATGAGGTGGATGTTCATAGCACTCACTGAGTTTAAGAGTGTTAAACTGTGGGATGATGCAGGTGTCTCCTGAGATCCTGGGTTCCCCAGCTTAAAGCACTGTAGTTATTCACACTTTGCCTGTCTGCAACACCTTTGCTATGAATCCGTCACTCCAACACCAGCTCTCACCTCACAAATTCTGTTCTTTTAGTAGCTAGAGGGAAATGTTGTCTGCTGGAGGAGAGGAAGATGCTGAAGAGAGGTCTAGACAGGCTGGGTCAGTGGGCAGAAGCCAAGGGCAGGGTCCTACACTGTGGCCACAAGAACCTCCTGCAGCTCCAGACTGGGGGATGAGTGGTTGGAGAGCAGCCTGGCAGAGAGGGACCTGGCAGCACTGGATGACACCCAGTTGAACAGGAGCCAGCAGGGTGCCAGGTGGCACCAAAGGCCAATGGCATCCTGGCTTGGATCAGCACTAGTGTGGCCAGCAGGTATAGGAACATTATTCTCCCCATGGACTGGGCACTGGAGAAGCCTCCTCTCAAGTGCTGGGGGCAATGCTGGGCCCCTCCCTTCAAGAATGAGATTGAGATGCTATATGAAGAGAGGTTATAGCCAGAAGGGGGTCAGGACCTTCTGCCAAGCAATCAGCACAAGGATGAGAGGGCAGAGCCTGAAGCTGCCAGGGGAGGGTTAGGTTGGATGTTAGGAAGCCCTTCCTCCCACAAAGGGTGCTCAGAGCCTGGACTGAATTGCCCAGGGCAGTGGGGGAGTCCCCGTGTCTGGAGGTGTTGAAGGACAGCCTGGCTGTGGCCCTGAGTGCCCTGGTGTGGCTGGTGGGGTGATGTTAGGTGCTGTCCTGGAGGAGCTCAGAGGGCTTTGCCAGCCTTAATGGTTCTGTGATTCTGTGAAAGCACTGTGGAGGTTCTGTAAAACAAGGAAAAGGACCATAATATCACCACAGGCAGTCTGAAATTATTAGAGCTCTGAGTAATTTGTTAGTTTCTTCTTGGCATAGTAGTCATTGGAGCAGCATCTGACTATCACCTAGTGTGACCAGCTCCTGTGCAGCCAGTCCTGCCAGGTCCCTGTCTGCCAGGCTCCTCTCCAGCCACTCATCCCCCAGACTGTAGCCGCAAAGAGTTCTTGTGGCCAAAGTGTCAGACCCTGCCCCTGTCCCTGTTCAATCTCATCCCATTGGCCTCTGCCCATGGACTCAGCCTGTCCAGATTTCTCTGCAGATGTCTCTTTCAGGCTCTTTCCTTTGTTAAACTGCCTTTGATGGTTCTGCGGATCAATATTAGGCTCTGTTGGAATAGAATGCAAATGTATTGTAATAATCTGCCTCTTCTTTTGTCAAAACATCCTCAAGTTTATGACGGACTCTCCACTTGGGAGTCTTTACTTCATCTCTGCAAACAAGTTGTTAATACCTGCATTCCCACCTGAAATCCTTAGGAAGTCTCTCCAGCATCCTAATGAATTTGCTTGGAGTAATTTGCATGGCTTCAGGAAGACAGCAATGCTTATGCTGTGCCTTCAGTGAAAAATGGATGGTGTGCCCTGAGATTTCTAGGTATGGCCAGGAAGGCAGCAGCCCCTGGTTTGCTGGCTGCTGGTGTCTGATGCTTTGTTGGGGGCTGAGATATGTGGAATATTTCTGTGAAGTGTGGAAGCATGCCCAGCAGACTAAGAGAAGGGTTTCTGCCTCTTTGCTCTGTCCTGCTGAGACCTCCCCCGATGGCTTGCCCTCAAGAACAAGAAGGACCTGTTGGATCAGGTCCAGTGGTAGTGAAAATGCTAAGAGGGCTGGAGCAGCTCTGTTTGGGAGACAGGCTGAGAGAGTGGGGGTTGTTCAGCCTGGAGAACAGAAGGCTCCAGGGGGACCTTACTGTAACCTTCCAGTACCTGAAAGGGGCTGTCAGAAAGCTGGGGAAGGTTGTTCCTAAGGGCAGAGGACGAAAGGATGAGGGGTGAATCCCATCCAGTCCCATGCACCTGTGGGGATCCAAATGGATTAGCAGGTCTCTAACTAGTACCCCTTGGATAACAGGGGAACTACTCTGTACCCTATCCCCATCTACCACCTCAGATAAGTAGTCATCTCGAAGTCACCCTGTTGTTGAAGACATAGGCAAAGGAGGCATGGAGTACCTCATGTCTAGTTACTAAATTTCCCTCCATGTCCAGTAAGGAGTGGAGGTTATTACTACTCCTCTTTTTTTCATTGATATATTTATAAAAGATCTTCATATTATACTTAACAGTGGTGGCCAGCCTGAGTTTGAGTTGGGCTTTTGCCTTCCTAATTTTCCTCCTACACAGCCTGACAATTCCTCTGTACATGACTAAATTGATCTCTCCCTTTTTCCAAAGGTGGTACATCCTCTTTTTCTCTCTCAGTTCTTTCAGAATTTCCTTACTCATCCAGGCTGGTCTTTTTCGCCTATGGCTCATCTTGCGACACACAGGGACAGCCTGGCTTTGTGCTTTCAAGAATTCATTCCTGTAGTATACCCAGCTCTCTGAACCCCCTTTTTATAAATGGCTGCCTCCCAAGGAACTTTCCTAATCAATTCCTTGAATAAACCAAAATCTGTCCTAAGGAAATCCAGTTTAGATGTTTTTTTGACCCTTGTTTTTGTTCCACTATTAATTGAAAACGTAATCATTTCATGATCACTACCTCCCAGACAGCCTCTGGCATCCCCACCCCTGCATTGTTGCTGTCTCTGGCTGCAATAAATCCTTTTATTTCTCTGATAGCTGCTGCTGTCTGCTTTCGTGGTGCCTCTGGCACAAGGACCAGCTCTGATCTTGTAGAGATCAACCCTCTTCAGTCATTCCAGGCAGTGCCTTGGCACTGTGCAGAGTTAGAAGGAGAAGCAGCTGGGGAAACCTGGTTACAGGAGAGAGAGGAGAATGAAGGAAATTTGGGATTTAGTCGTCTTTTACCAAATACTGGCTGATGGGTTCTGAAGCAGAGTGCAGCAAGCACTCCTCTCTGTTATCCCTCCAGTCTGTTTCTTTAAGCTTCTGTATCTCTCCCTTTACCCTTCCAACTCTGTTCTTAGTTGCTGTAAAGTAGTTCAGCCCCAATTACCATTCACTTAATGAGAAATTATTAACTTAGACCTCAACATTAGGACTCTGTGTAATTTATTTGCTGTGTACGGGTGCTCAGGTAATAGTAAAGCAAAAGAAAAACACGCAGTGGTGAAGGCAAATTTGAATGCACAAGCACAAAGCAAAGAAGAAATGTTCTGCCTTCAGTTTGTAACCCAGAGGTTATAAAATGATCTCCCCCAACTAACAGCTCTAAAATACTATTTGCTCTATAACAAAGCACCTCAAAAACCCAGACAGGCTGAATTAATAGAATCATAGGGTCATTAGGGATCAGAAGGGACTTTGAAAGATCATAGAATCAGAGAATCATTATGGATTGGAAGGTTTCTTGAAAGATCATCCAGTCCAATCCCCCTGCCACAGCAGGATCACCCAGACCAAGTCACACAGGAACATATCCAGGCTGGTCTGGAACATCTCCAGAGAGGGAGACTCCACAACCGCCCTGGGCAGCCTGTTCCAGTGGTCCAGTAACCTCCCTGGGAGGATGTTCCTGCTGATATTGAGATGGAACCTCCTCTGTTCCAGCTGGCACCCACTGCTCCTTGTCCTGTCACCAGGTGACCTTGAGAAGAGCCTGATTCCATCCTCCTGACACCCACCCCTCACATATTTANCCTGGAACTGAGGAGCCCAGAACGCTCTCCTGTGTTTGTGCCCTCTACCTGTCATTCTGCAAATTCTGCAATTTTTTTTTTATTTCCTACAGGTTTGGAAAGAGAGGAGATCAGGTCTGACTGAGCCTAGCACAGGCTGAATAAAACAACCAAATGTCAATTAGAGAATTTTCTAAAAAGAAAATGACACTTTAGAAAAATTACCCTTAAAAACCATCCCTCAAGTTTAAAGGAAACCAACCTGATGAACACGGTGTTTAGGCAAATTACTGCTATTAACGTCAGGGAGAATCATCCATCTCTCTCCTGCTTTTATCTGGAGGGGTGGGTTGTGAAACAACACTATATAGGGAGGAAATGTGATGCTTTTCAGTAATTGTGGTGGTGGTATCTGGAGCTTTAGGAGCTCATGTGAAGGGGAAGGTAATCGAATACTCTTTGCTGTCTCTCTAGGAATTTCAGTGATAGTTCATTCAAATCTGGAGTGCCCTCAGATGATTTCAAAATAAATCTGTATCACAGAATCATTCAGGCTGGAAAATACCCCTGAGGTCATCCAGCTCAGCCCCTAACATCCCCCCACCAGCCACACTAGAGCCCTCAGGGCCACAGCCAGGCTGTCCTTCAACACCTCCACACACAGGGACGCTCTCACTGCCCTGGGCAATCCAGTCCATGCTCTGAGCACCCTTTCCCTGAGGAAGGGCTTCCTAACATCCAACCTGCTCCCTGGCAGCTTCAGGCCCTGTCCTCTTGCCTGGTGCTGGGTGCCTGGGAGAAGAGCCTGACTCCCACTTGACTGCAGCCTCCCTTCAGGGAGTTACAGAGAGTAATAAGCCTGCCGCACTCACCCCCACCACCCCAAGTCTTCTCCAGGATAAACACTCTCAGCCCTCTCAGCCTTTACTCATCAGCCTTTCCCTCCAGTCCCTTCTACAGCTTCATTTCTCCTCTGCACCCGTTCCAGCTCCTCCATCTCTTTATTGAACAGAGGAGTTCAGAACTGCCCCCAGGATACAAGAGAAAGCCTCCCCGGTGCCCAGTAGAGGGGGAGAATGACATTCCTAGTCCTGCTGGCCACACTGCTGCTGATCCAAGCAAGGATGCCATTGGCTTTTGGTGCCACCTGGACACCCTGCTGGCTCCTGTTCAGGTGGTTGGCACCTAGTCCTGCAAGGTCCCTCTCTGCCAGGCTGCTGTCCAGCCACATTCCCCCAGGCTGTAGCTGCGGGGGGTTCTCTTGGCTAAAGTGTAGGACCCTTCACTTGGCCCTTTTCAACCTCATCCCTTTGGCCACTGCCCTTTGCCCCAGCCTGTCCAGAGCTCTCTGCAATTAAGGTGATTACATTTAGCTCATTGGCTGTAGTATAGATGTATTGTCAACTCCAGCACCATCTCAACTGTCCTGTCTTCTTCCTTTCTTGGTAGTCTGGAAGAAAACATGTCTTATCCGTTCTGCAAGGGAAAGTGATTCTACTGTGAGTCACAGAATGTTTTGTGTTTGAAGGGACCTTTAAAGGTCATCTAGTCCAATCCTGTGTCCATGAGCTGGGAGATCTCTAATTAGATGAGATTGCTCAGAGCCTCATCTAATCTGACCTTGGACGTTGCCAGGGATGGGACCTCTACCATCAGTCTGGGCAACCTTGCAGAGTTTTATAACCCTTGCTGGAAATTTTTTCCTCCTATCTAGTCTAAATCTACCCTCTTTTAGTTGAAAATGTCTGAGCCTTTCAAGTTGAATGTCAAATAGACCACAGTAATATGTTTATTAGATAATACCAGTAGGAGGAGGGAGGCGATGGTGACCCTGGACTCTGCACTCATGAGACCATACCTTGAGGACTGGGTCCAGTTTTGGGCACCACAGGATCAGAAGGAAATTGTGGAGCTCGAGTAGGGCCAGAGAAGGGCAACGAGGCTGGGGAGAGGGCCCTGTGAGGAGCGGCTGAGGGAACTGGATTTGTTTAGTCTAGAGAAGAGGAGACTGAGAGGAGACCTTGGTACTCTCTACAGCTACCTGAAAGGAGGTTGTAATGAGGCTGCTGGTGGTCTATTCTCCCAAATCCCCAATGATAGAATGAGGGAAAGTGACCTCAAGCTGCATCATGGGAGGGTTAGACTGGATCTGAGGAAGCAGTTCTTCGCTGAGAGAGTGGTTGGGCACTGGCACAGGCTGCCCAGAGAGGTGGTGGAGTCCCCATCCCTGAAGGGGTTTAAAAAATGAGTAGCTAGAGCACTTGAGGCCATGGTCTAGGGGTTGGGGAGCTGTTGGGATGAGGGCTGGACTTGGTGATCGTGGAGGTCCTTCCCAGCCATGAGGATTCTGTGATTATCAGACTGTTTATTTGAAATTTGAGGCTGAAAGTAGCTGTTTGCAGTAAAGTATTGTTTTGACTTCATTTTAAATTCAATATATTAAAATGAAAAACATTAGGGGAGCTCAGAAACTCCTCTCTATAGTGTTATATAGATTCTATAGTAACATATAGGCTATATATTCCCTGTTAACTCTGTGGTCTCTTATATACCCCTATAGACTATCTAGGAATCTTCCTGCAGCAAGCAGGAAGTGTGGCTGCTTTTTACCTTAGAGCAGGAAGGATGATGAGCTAGACTGTCTTTTTCAGATCTGCATTACTTAGGGTGATTGTGGAAACTGATACCCTAAATAATCCATTTTTCTGCTTTTAATTGCAGCAGGAAAAGAATCGGGAAAGCTCAAGAAGTAAAGGTAAGCACTGATTATTTTCAAATCATGGCAGTTCTTTCATTGTTGGAGAAGAATTTATCCAGATGGATTTGGTTTGGTTTTTTGAGATGCTGTCAATATATTCAGGGAGATGGGGTAAAATTGTCTCCAAGCGTAAGACACTATTTTGAGAATGCTGCTCAGGATGCACAAGGCTGACTGCTGTGCTCTGGATGGGCTGGGCTGTACAGCCTCTCATTGATTTTGCATTGTCAGCTGTGGTTGCTTCGCTGAAACAACAGCACCAGTCCTTCAGTTTCTCCTTATCCATTCAGTAAATCTGTAACTGGATGTGGTTCCGGTTTATCACAGAATCATTGAGGCTAGCAAAGGACTCTGAGCTCATCCACCCCAGGACCTAATATCATCACATCAGGCAGACCAGGGCACTTGAGTGCCACATACAGTCTTTTCTTAAACAACTCCAAGGATGAGGACTCCACCACTACTTACCATGGCCTTAATAGGCTCCCGTGCAGAACTACTGTCATTTGTGGGCTTACCAATCTGTATTACTTTCAAAACCTGCCTGGATGTGTTCCTGTGCAACTTGGTCTGAGTGATCCTGCTGTGGCAGGGGGATTGGACTGGATGATCTTTCAAGGTCCCTTCCGATCCCTAAGGATTCTATGATTACTTTCACTGTTACTGATACAGGCAAAGACTGTTCTCTTGATGTTGTAGCTGCTCATAGACGTAATCTTTGAGTTATTTTGCAAAGGCATACAACAGAGTTAGAAGAATCATAGGATCTTGGAATCATTCGGGTTGGAAAAGACTCTTGATTCAGATTGGAAAAGACTCTTGATTCAGATTGGAAAAGACTCTTGATTCAGATTGGAAAAGACTCTTGATTCAGATTGGAAAAGACCTTTGGCATCATCAAGTCCAACCATAGACCCTACTATGACCTACAAGGTCACCTAAGAAAGAACACTACTGGAAGGTTGAATAGAGAAAAGGCAATTAAATGACAAAATCAACTAACTAACCTGTATCTTTCTAATTGCTGAAGGAAGCAGAGCTTCATCACATACATCAGTTAGTTGCTCTCCTTTAAGTTATTTATACATCACAGTGTTGATTAATGTCAATTCCCTTGCTGTCTCTTACCCCAGAGCTATCCATGGATGTCTACAGTCAAACTAAATCCGGTGGTTGATTGGAGTTGTGTCAGGAAGAGTTAAATTTTTGTGGTGATGATCATTCTTAGATTGATGGAAGGGTTTGGGTTGGAAGGGACCCTCAGTATCATCCAGTTCCAACTCCCCTGCCATGAGCAGGGATACCCCCCACTAGACCAGAGTGCTCAAGACGACATCCAGTCTGGCCTTGAACATCCATTGAATATTCTTTTCTAGAGTGCACATGGTAAAATAACGCTCCCAAAGCCCCTTCAGTCTGTGAATTCTAATTCCTATGGTAATGCAATATAAAGTTGAATTGTTTCGAGATGCAGTGGCTTAAATTAGGAATAAAATTATTCCTAATTAATTAAATTAGTAATAAAAATGATGGGTGTGTCCATCATATTCATTAGCTGCTAGTTTAAACTCTACTTAAAAGGAGATATCCTGTACTTGGCACTGGGGAGGCCTCACCTCAAGTACTGGGTGCAGTTCTGGGCCCCTCACTTCAAGAAAGAGATGGAGGGGCTGGAACGGGTACAGAGTTGCAATGAGGCTGGGGAAGAGACTGGAGGGAAAGGCTGAGGAGGAGAGGCTGAGGGAGCTGGAGGTGTTTAACCTGGAGAAGAGAACACTCAGGAGGGACCTTCTCCCTCTCTCCAACTCCATGAAGGGAGATTTCAGTCAGCTGGGGGTCGGGCTTTTCTCCCAGGTAACCAGTGCCAGGATGAGAGGGCAGTGCCTGAAGCTGCCAGGGGAGGGTTAGGTTGGATGTTAGGAAGCTCTTCCTCCCATAAAGGGTGCTCAGAGCCTGGACTGGACTGCCCAAGGCAGTGGGGGACTCCCCATGTCTGGAGGTATTGGAGGACAGCCTGGTTGTGGCACTGAGTCACTGAGTGCCCTGGTGTGGCCCCTGGGATGATGTTAGATGCTGGGCTGGGCTGGATGAGCTCAGAGGGCTTTTCCAGCCTCAGTCACTCCGTGTCTCTGTGATTCTGTATCCGTTGTCTCCAAGCAGGCAGTAAAACGGGGTGCTTACCTGCACAAAATGTGTTGGAGTTTTATCTGTAACATCTCTGAGGAAATTTTTCATCTACCAGAGTTGCTGTCTGCTGGGGCTGTCCCTGCCTAAACCACTAATTTCACTTGGAGGGTTTCAATGGTCTGAAAGAGTACTTAGGCTTTGGAAGAGATTTGTGCAGATAGGTTGCATTTTTTCATAGTTGTGTGGGGTTCTTGTGGGTGGGTGTTGTTGGACTTCTCATATTCATTACATTTCACCTGTTCTCTCCCTAAAATCTTTCCAAGAGATGGTTGTGCTTCACTTGTGCTTGATGGCTTATTAGCTATTGCAAGTGTTTCAGTGTAAACTACCTGTTGATTTGGACTAAAAAAGGTGAAAGTAAGGATTCAGCATGACTCTTCCTGTGCTGTCAATAAGGAATGACATCATCAAGGTTGCTGATGACGCCAGGCTGGGTGCTCTGGCTGGTTGACCTGATGGCTCTGAAGCCATCCAGGGAGATTTGGACAGACTGGAGAGGAGTTGGGCAAAGAGGAATCTAATGAGGTTCAACAAGAATAAGAGCAGAGTCTTTCACCTGGGAGGGAGGAATGAGAAGCACTGATATAGGTTGAGAGGCGATCTGCTAAAGAGTACCTCCATGGAGAGGGACCTTGGAGTACTTGCGGACAAGAAGTTCACCGTGGAGCAGCACCGTGCTCTGGTGGCCAAGAAGGCCAATGGAGCCCTGGGGAGTCCAGCAGATCAAGACAGGTTCTCCTCCCCCTGTACTCTGCCCTAGTGAGGCAACGTCTGGAATATTGTGTCCAGTTCTGGGCTTTCCAGTTCTGGGTTTCCCAGTTCAAGAGGGACAGAGATCTGCTTCAGAGAGTTCAGTGGAGGGCTACAAGGATGATTAGGGGACTGGACCACTTATCTTATGAGGAAAGACTGGAGACACCTGGGGGTTTTTAGTTTGGATAGAAGAGTACAAGGTGATTTAATCACTGTCTATAAATTCATGAGGGTTGGGTGTCAAGAAGAAAGAGACAATCTCTTTTTGCTTGTGTCTTGTCAGAGGACAAGGGGCAGTGGGTATCAGCTGGAGCACAGGAAGCTCCACCTCAACAGGAGAAAGAAGTTCTTCAATGTAAAGGTCACAGAGCAGTGTAAGGGGCTGCCCAGGAAGGTTGTGGAGTCTCCTTCTCTGGACACTTTCCAGATTTGTCTGGATGTGTTCATGTGTTACCTGCCCTAGCTTCTATGATCCTGCTTGAGCAGAGTTTATACTCAATGTTCTGTGTATCTGTGTGTAAATATGTTCTTCATAGGTAGATAACTTGTCTTCAGAGTCTCAGGACAGGGTTCTAACAGTATTCCTTACACCCTCCACCTTTGATAACTACTGTAAAAGGACTCAATCTTTTCTGTCAGTCCTTAAACTGAGACTTCCTGAACCAATATTTTCCTCTTGACTGAGGGGAGAGATCCAGTGCCCCATCACCCTAACTAGGAAGAAGTTACACAATCACAGAATCAGTCAGGATTGGAAGGGCCCACAGGGTCATCCAATCCCACCCCCCCTGCCATGGGCAGGGACACCCCTCCCTAGAGCAGGCTGGCCAGAGCCTCATACAGCCCAGCCTTAAACACCTCCAGGGACAGGGCCCTAACCACCACCCCCTGGGCAACCCGTTCCAGGTTTTCCCCACTCTCATGGTGAAGAACTTCCTCCTCACATCGAGTCTAAATCTCCCCATCTCCAGCTTTGCTCCATCCCCACCTAGTCCTGTTGCTACCTGAGATCCCAGGAAGCCCCTCCCCAGCTTTTTAAATTGATCCGATTGCTGTTACTGCCTTATTAAGCTGGTGTTATTTTTTTTTTTGTGGTGTTTGTTTGTTCACATAGCATTTTTCCTGACCCACTTGCTTTTCCCATCTGTTACCTCGGCTGTCCAAAATAGAAGCTAATACAGAACCCTCCCCTGCTCTGCCACTAATCCATTCCGTCTCTCTCTCTCAAATCTCAAATCTCTGCTATTCTTGTTCTTCTTTTGTTTCATCAACCACAAATCTTTGTCTACACTGTGTGGGGTGGAAAAAGCAACCATATTTTGATGTAAAACTATAGGCTAGCATTTAAAATACTGGCTTCTTTCTGAGACTTTTTCTTGCATGGAAACAGTGCAAAGTCCAAATGAAATGATTTTCTAATAGTTATTTTAATGTTAAAGAAATAATGAGGCAAAAACCCCTCTTACTGGGATCGATTCACAGGTTGACCTTCCCTACCTCTCTTTTCCAGTATTAGCTCCTTTAGATATTTTATTTAAATTAAATCAAATGATGATTTTGGGAAGGATTGGCCATTTTCTTGCTATTTTTAGAAACTTTATTGTATTCAAGAAAAGTGCAGGTTTTCTTCCCGGCTTGCACTTAACTCTGGAGACTTTTATGTCCTTTTAATAGAGGACATTGTGATCTTTAAAGTGGAAAGTGGTTCTGAAAGCTTTTATGTCACAGAATCACAGCGTGGTCAGGGTTGGAAGGGACTGTAAAGATCACTCAGTCCCAACCTCCCTGCACAGGCAGGGACACGGTCACTGGAGCAGGATACTCAGGGTACCAGCCAACCTGGCCTTTAACACTGCCAGGGATGGGGCAGCCACAACTGCCTTGGGCACCCTGTTCCAGTATCTCAGCACCATCACAGCAAAGAATTAGTTCCTCGTGGCCACCTTCAAGTCTGGAACCCTTTCCCCTTGTCCTGTTGCTACCCCCTGTGTGAAAAGCCCTCGCCCAGCTCTCTTGTAATCCTCTTCAGCTGTTGCAGAATTGCTGGAAGGTCATTAGTGAGTCTCCTCTTCTCCAGGCTGAACAACCCAAACTTGCTCAGCCTATCCTCATAGGGGAGGTGCTCCAGCCCTCTAAGCATTTCAGTTGCCCTCCTCTAGACCTTCTACAGGAGCTCTATGTCCTTCTTATGTTGGGAACTCCAGAAGTGGACTCAGTACTGCATGTGGGGTCTCACTAGTGCAGAGTAGATGGGGATTCTCCCCTCCCTCAACCAAGTGTCACTGCTTCTTCTGCTGCAGCCCAGCATATGGGTGGCTCTCTGGGCTGCCAGTGCACACTGACAGCTCCTCTGAGACTTCTGCTCCACTCCCACCCGAAGTCCTTCTCCTCAGGGCTGTCCTCCATCCTTTCTCCACCAAATGGAGGAGGAAATTTCCTCAACCCAGGTGCAGAACCATGCGCTTGCCCTGGTTGAACTTGATGCAGTTTGTATAAGCCCATGTCTTGAGCCTGGCAAGGTCCCTTAGCACAGTCTCCCTTCCTTCCAGAAGAAGCAGAAGGCTGATTTATGCTGCTTATCAAGTATTTGCCAAGTTCCAAACCATCTCAGTTATTTCACTCAGAAAAAGCTCAGCATGACTTTGGCACTTTAGAGGAGCAACTTAAAGAGAAAATATTGTTCAGATATAAAAATTGATCCAGCTAAGGTTTTGGAAAAGACATAGGATTTGTAAAATGTGTGTAGAAATGATTGTGCTGATGTAAACGTGAGCTCTTGTACTTAGTTAATTGCACTGTGGGGACTGACTGAATCTACACTGTTAAAATACGCGCTTGCTGCTGTTGTTCTGAGCTTTGAATGTCATTAAATGATGGAGGGGTGGAAAGAATCTCCCTGCTAAGGGAGCTAGGGTTCTGAAGCTGGGAAAAAAGGAGCCTGAGGGGGGACCCCGTGACTGTTGATCAAGATGGAAAGGGCAGGGTTCAGGAGGAAGGAGCCGGGGCACCCAATGCTAGGATAAGGGGCACTGGCTGTCAGCTGGAACACAGAAGGTTCAACATCAAGAGTAGAAGAACCTTCTTCCTGGTGAGAGTGCCAGAGCACTGGAAGGAACTGTCCAGGGGGGTTGTGGAGCCGCCTTCTCTGATGTTTTAAATGTGCCTGGACGTGGAGATGCTGGAACAGGTGCAGAGCTGAGCTGCCAAGCTTTAGAGAGGTTGAGAGAACCAGTCATCTGAGGAGAGGCTGAGGGAGCCGAGCAGGGTTAGTTTGGAGAAGAGAAGGCTGAGGGGGGGGACCTCACTGCCCTCTACAACTGCCTGAAGGGATGTGGAGGGGTGGCTCTTGGCCTCTTATCCTTGGTGACTGTTGCCAGAAGCAGGGGCAATGGTCTGCGGTTGAAGCAGGGTAGGGTTAGGTTGGATATGAGGAAGACATTCTTTGCAGACAGAGTGGCTGGGCACTGGCAGGGCCTTCCCAGGGAGATGGTGGAGTCCCCGTGCCTGGAGGTGTTGAAGAACCATGTAGCCATGGTGCTTCATCCCCTGCTCAAGTGGCAGCATGGAGGGGGTCAGATTATGTTTGTCAGTCTCTCAGGGATTGAGATTTTTTGTTGGGAGACGGGGGATGGTTGAATTCAGGGATCTGGGAGCACCTTTACAGCCAGGATTATCCTGTAGATGGATATGTTCCTGTGCAAGTGGCTCTAGGGGATCCTGCTGTGACAGGGGGATTGGACTGGATGATCTTTCAAGGTCCCTTCCAATCATTAACACTCTGTGACTCTGTGTGTGATTACCACCCAAACCTCAAGAGAAGAATATCGATTGACAGTATTTTAATTACATTCTCTTTCTATTATATTTGATTACATTCTCTTTCTATTACATTCAATTCTTTGAATTTTATGCTTAACCATCTGTGAAGGAATTGTTGACTCAGAGCTCAGTTTCTAATGGCAAATACTCTTCTATTTGGAACTTATCATCAGATTTTCTGGTATCATAACAAACATCTCTTTCTTTTAAGATCTCAAGCTGCTAGAAATAGACGATGCCATATGGGTATCACTTGTAGATCTTTCTTACTTGTAGTCCTTAGAATACACAGCTTCAGTGACCTTGTCTGGGTTTCCAGATGGTGCTGTAGTGTTTATCTATAGAGTGAGAAAAGTAAGATAAGGAGGAGTGAGAAAAGTTTGAACTGTTTTAACTTGAAGGAATTTAAGTGGCCAAGCTAATAAGCTTTAAATTTGAGCAGTGTGACTTAAAACAATGATGATACTCGCTACTACCAGTGGGTGAGGAAGCTGCTATCGTCTGTCCTGCATGGTGTCTGCCTGCTGTTGGTTTGTGTAATGGACAGAGCTGTGTGTGTCCAGCCAGCACATCATGTCACAATAAACCGATTAAACATGGAAAAAGTCACTTCATTAATTAATTGAAGATATCCAGGAGGTCGTTTTGTGTTTGTCAGTCTCTCAGGGATTGAGGTTTTTTGTTGGGGTGGGGAGGGTTGGACTCGGGGATCTGGGAGCTCCTTTCCAGCCAGGGTTATCCTGTGATTCTGTGACTCCTGCCTGCTCAATCAAATTATTCTCAGTTCTTGTAGTATGCAAGAATGGTTAGGACCTGAATGGCAGTCCTGCATTGATGGAAGATTTTGTTGGTTAAACGTGGCTGGCAGGACTAGGGACACCATTCTCCCCCTGGACTGGGCACAGGGGAGGACTAACCTGCAGGCAGTTCTGAGCCTCTCGCTTCGAGAAAGAGACTGAGGGACTGGAGCAGGTGCAAGGGAGCATTGAGGCTGGGGAAGGGCCTGGAGGGAAAAGCTGATGAGGAGAGGCTGAGAGAGCTGGGGGTGTTTAGGCTGGGGAAGAGGAGACACAAAGGGGACCTTCTCCCTCTCTCCATCTCCCTGAAGGGAGGTTGCAGTCGGATGGGAGGTCGGGCTCTTCTCCCAGGCACCCAGCACCAGGATGATAGGGCAGGGCCTGAAGCTGCCAGGGGAGGATTAGGTTGGATATTAGGAAGCCCTTCCTCAGGGAAAAGGTGCTCAGAGCCTGGACTGGATTGCCCAGGGCAGTGGGGGAGTCTCTGTGTCTGGAGGTGTTGAAGGACAGCCTAGCTGTGGCCCTTTGTGCCCTGGTCTAGGTGATTGTGTTGATGTTAGGTGCTGGGCCTGATCTGCTCCAGCCCCTCCATTTCTTTCTCAAAGAACTGCCCCCAGTACTCAAGAGAAGGCATCACCAGTGCCCTGCACAGGGGGAAAATGATATCCATAGTACTATTGGCCACACTATTTCTGAGGTCTGGGCTTGATGATCCTGGAGATCTTTTCCAGCCATGATGATTGTAGGATGCAATGATCATTCATAAACCACTTTCAGGACAATCAGAACTCACCTCATCTTGAAAGCCAAGTCTGGTGAACTCTATTTCCAAAGAAGCATAGAATCCTTAGGGATTGGAAGGGACCTTGAAAGATCATCCAGTACAATCTCCCTGCCACAGCAGGATCTCCTAGACCAAGTTGCACAGGAGCAGATCCAGATGGGTCTGGAATGTTTCCAAAGAAGGAGACTCCACAACCCCCTTGGGCAACCTGTTCCTGTGCTCTGGTACCCTCCCTGGGAAGAAGTTCCTGCTGATATTGATGTGGAACCTCCTCTGTTCCAGCTGGCACTCATTGCCCCTTGTCCTATCATCAGACGATCTTGAGAAGAGCCTGGCTCCATCCTCCTGACACCCACCCCTCAAATACTTGTAGAAAAGAATGAGGTTCCCCCTCAGTCTCGTCTTCTCCAAGCTCAAGAGACCCAGCTCTCTCCTTCCTCATCTTTGTTACCCTCTGCTGGATACCCTCCAGCAGCTTTGTGTCCTTCTGGAACTGAGGGGCCCAGAACTGGACACAATACTCCATCCCTACTTTGTTCCCAATTATTCTAACATGGATGCCAGTTGGAACAATTAGAATACTCATTTCTCACCTTCTTCCTTGCACAGCAAAGACTGGTGGATTTCATTATCCATTGAGGTCATAATCTGGTTTATTCTAAGCACTCAGTTTTGAGCTCTGCTTCAGCCAGGGGAAATGTGATTCCATGTGTCAGGTCCTGTTAGTGCTGCCATCATAACTGGAAGCAGATATTAAAGTGAAGCACAAATTAAAGAGTCCTAAACCGCCTGCCACTAATGATTACGGCGGGGCACGAGTACATCACTCATTTGTTTCCGAAGGTCAGGTTAATACAGCCATGTGGCACATTAGCATAAAGGGTGGCCACAGCTGGCTGTTGTGATTAGGCTTTCAAAGCCTTCTGTTTCAAAGGAGACTCTGCAAGGGAAATGCATTCATTTCAACTAGCACTTGAAATGTGGGTAATTTTTAGAAATCCGTCTGAAGTGATCTCCCAGGACTTGAGGGGAGGTCTCAGCAGTGCCCAGTCCAGGGGGAGAATGATGTCCCTAGTCCTGCTGCTCACACAAGTGCTAATCCAAGCCAGGATGCCGTTGGCCTTGCACTTCACCACATCACTGCTGTCTGAATGGCTGTGCGCAGTCTGGATCAGTGCTCATGAAGACATGAACGTTTTCCCTCTGTCTCTTTCTCAAGATGCTTTCTGGATCATCACAGGATAATCCTGCCTGGAAAGGTGCTCCCAGATCCCTGAATTCAACCATCCCCCCTCTCCCAACAAAAAAATCTCAATCCCTGAGAGACTGACAAACACAATCTGACCCCCTCCATGCTGCCACTTGAGCAAGGGATGAAGCACCATGGCTACACAGTTCTTCAACACCTCCAGGCATGGGGACTCCACCACTTCCCTGGGAAGGCCCTGCCAGTGCTCAACAACTCTATCTGCAAAGAATTTCTTCCTCAGATCCAATCTAACCCTCCCCTGCTTCAACTGCAGACCAGTGCCCCTGCTTCTGTCAGCAGTCACCAAGGATAAGAGGCCATGCCACCCCTCGACAGTCTCCCTTCAGGGAGTTGGAGAGGGCAGTGAGGAGGTTCCCCCCTCAGCCTTCTCTTTTCCAAACTAACCCTGCCCAGCTCCCTCAGACTCTCCTAATCCTAATCTTAGCAATACCGTCTCTAAACACTTCCTGCGCTTGGTAGCTCTGTTCTGGCCCTGTTCCAGCATCTCCATGTCTCCCTGTCATGAGTGGCCCAGACTGAACCCAGGAGGCCTGCCAAGGGCTGAGTCCAAGGACACAAAAACTCCCTTTCTCTTGCTGCCCACACTCTTCCTGATCCAAGCCATGATGCTGGTGGCCTTCTTGGCCACCCAGGCACTCTGCTGGCTCCTGTGAATCTGGCTGTCTGCCAGCAACCCCAGGTCCTGTTCTGCTGGCCAGCTTTGGAGCCCCTTAGCCTCCAGCCTGTAGTGGTGCCTGGGGCTGTTGTGACCGAGATGCAGGAGCCTTCTTGTCTCTCATCCCATTAGTGTTGGCCCATCCGTCCAACTTGTCCAGTCCCTCTGCAAAGCCTTCCTGTCCTCGAGCAGATCACATTCCCACACCACTGAGTGTTGTCTGCAAACTGACTGAGGCTGCTCTCAATCCCCACATCCACGTCATCACTAAAGCCATTAAACCAGAGTGGCCCCACTCCTGAGCCCGGTGGGACAGCTCTTGTGACATCATTTTACTGGATGATCTTAGAGGTCTTTTCCAGCCTCAATAAGAGAGTGACATCCCAATTGCTGAATGGACAGCTCGGTGACCTCTTGTGCCCTCCTATTTCCTTGCTTATAAGGAAATAAAAGTAGCCTCTTATCTTTATAAGCGGTCAATTGCCAGTGACATCTCATCCCATCCTTGCCTCTGGAGAGTGATATTATGAGCCATGAAGCCTGTTTACTTTCTTTAAAGCTTTTCTGTATTGACTCTCTCTGCCCTTTTTCATTTCTACTTGATTCTTCCAAAGGAGGGTAAGCACTTAGAGGTTAGAGGAATGGCAAATGCAACCTGCCTACATGCTAGCCATACAGAACACATGGGGCAGTGCTGTTCCACACGCCGGGATTACAGTGTTGTCCCTCCTGGTCATCTGATTTAGTTGCTATCAGAAAAGTCAATATTTGCATTTAGTTGAATATTCATGGGCAGCAGGGGTTGGGAAAAGGGCTGTTGGGTAGCTGGGCTTGTAGAAGTCTCTTGTTTGCATTCACTAGATAGTAATTGCAAACCCTCTAATGATTTTAAACAAACACTGAACTGAGTAGTTTTGTTATTAGGATTAACTCTTTGCTCTTCTAAATGAAACAGAAGTTGATGCTCTTTAGCTGCAGCGAGGACACTGGAAGGACGACTTGAAGCAAAATGCTTTCATTTGTAGAATGCTAAGAAAAGAGAGTCTCCTTTACTTTATGGGATGTTTTTCTATCGCTTTTGAAAGAACCCTGGAGTCACCTCAATGTCAGGAAGAGCTGCTTTACTATAAAGGGGGCACAGTACCACAAGGGGCTGCCCTGGGAGGTTGTGGAGTCTCCTTCTCTGGAGACTTTTCAAACAACCTGGATGCTCCTGTGTGGTCCTGCTGGAGCAGGGGGGTTGGACTCGGTGACCTCTGGAGGTCCCTTCCAACTCTGAATGACCTGTGTATCTGTCACTGAAAAACACACCCTGCTAACAATAGTGCCAATAGATCATTCATTTTGAAATAGGAGAGGATTTTTAACCAGTATAAAAATGGTCATCTGGTGACAGGACAAGGGGCAATGGGTGCCAGCTAGAACAGAGGAGGTTCCATAGAAATATCAGCAGGAACTTCTTCCCAGGGAGGGTACCAGAGCACTGGAACAGACTGCCCAGGAGGGTTGTGGAGTCTCCTTCTCTGGAGATGTTCTAGACCCACCTGGATGAGTTCCTGTGCGACTTGATCTGGGTGATCCTGCTGTGGTAAGGGGATTGGTCTGGATGATCTTTTGAGGTCTCTTCCAATTCTTAATGATTCTTTGACTTCACTGGGATACTGCAGAGACTGCAGTGACTTGAAATAATTTCACATCATTCAGCACAGAAAGAGAGGCTTTTCATACAGCCATGAAAATATCTTGGCAATACCTTCGCAAAATGGCTCCTTTATGCATTTGGGGAGAGAACATCAGTGTTGAGACTGATTCAATTCATGAATATCCTCCTAGTGACCTCAAAGGTCATCCAGTCCCAACCCAATTCCACTGGCAATGACACCTCTCACTGGACCAGAGACTCATCCAATCTGGCCTAGAGCACTTCCAGGGATTGAGCAGTCACAACCTCCCTGGAAAACCTGTTTCAGGGTCTCAGCATGCTTGCAACAATGAATTTCTTTCATGGATTTAATCTAAATCTACTCTCTTTCAGTTTCCCCCTGGTCTGTCTCTAGAGTCCCTCATAAACTATCCTTCTAGATTTCCTTAGGTCCCTTTCAGGTACTGGAAGGCTGCTATAATTTTCCCCCAGAGCCTTCTCTTCTTTGGTCTGAACAACCCCAACTCTCTCAGCCTGTCCCCATAGCAGAGGGGCTCCAGCACTCTGATCATTCCTATGGCCTCCTCTTGACTCACTCCAACAGCTCCATTTTTCACCAGGTGCTCCAAAAGTGGTTGCAGGACTCCAAATGAGCACTCCCAAGGGCAGAGAGGGAGAATCCCCTCCCTTTACCTGCCAGTGACATTTCTGATCCAGCCCACAAGGTTGCCCTTGTGCATTGCACTCGCATACTGCCAGCCCCTGTTGAGTTTTACCAACACCCCTTCTTTTACCAAAGAGAGTCCTTCTCTTTGGGACTACTCCTAATGACATTTTTTTTTTCCTGGGAAAAGGAGAGTGGGAGTCTCATTCCTTTTTTTGGATCATCTTTTATATTTTGACAGGTTTTTCTGGAGTTATCATGACTGGCAGCTGGAAGAGCCTCCCAACTGCAGTTATAGCTGTTGAGTTGAAATGTTTGGGAGGCCCTGTACTAAATAAATGGGCAGCCAACGATAAATAATAGAGCAGTTGCTTTATCCTACTGAATAATGAAATCCTTCTAATGAAAAAACAAACCCATTGAGTTTTAGGTTCTCTGAAAAATTGATAACTGGTTTGTGGTTTTTACATTATGCACAGAACTGGAAGTGTGCAGTACATTTGGATTTGATCTCCTTCTCCCCTTCAGCCAGTCAGGTTTAGTGCTAGAGGGTGTCCAGCATAGAGCAACTAGGATGATGAAGGAAGTAGAAGAGCTCCCCTGTGAGGAAAGGCTGAGGAAGCTGGGTCTCTTGAGCTTGGAGAACAGGAGGCTGAAGGGAGACCTCATTCATGTCTATAAATATGTGAGGGGTGGGTGTCAGGAGGATGGAGCAAGGCTCTTCTCAAGGTCATCTGCTGATAGGACAAGGGACAATGGGTGACAGCTGGAACAGAGGAGGTTCCATAGAAATATCAGCAGGAACTTCTTCCCAGAGGGGGTACTGGAGCATTGGAATAAGCTGCATGGAGGGGTCATGGAGTCTCCTTCTCTGGAGACGTTCCAGACCCGCCTGGATGTGTTCTTGTGAGACTTTGTCTGGGTGATCGTGCTGTGGCAGGGGGATTGGACTAGGTGTTCTTTCGAGGTCCCTGCCTATCCTTCATGATTCTATGTGTTGAAATGTGAGTGACTCTAGTAAATACCCTGTGCCCTCAGCAAGAATGAGACTGCTCTCCATTAAATTTCAACCCCTTTACCTGGTTTTAATTTTTCAAGTCATCCCATGGAGAAATCACATTTTTTCTCTACAAATTAATATTTTCTAATAAAAACCTAAGTAACGATGGCAGATGAAGTGATTCTGGCAAGAGCAGTGTTTTCCAGTCAGCTCCATTGCATATGATTGATAGCCCATTTGATATGATTGATATCCTCTCACTATCCTTTGCATCAAAATGCTTACCGTGCATTTTAAGCTCTGCTGTGACCCTGGAGAGTGTTGAATTGGAAATTAAGTGACTGAGATAATTGTCAGTGTATGTTGGGATTTCATCACAGGAGAGTCCAAAAGCTGGAATTGAACTCCTTTGTAGCAGAAAACTGGTTGGATAGTCCTTTGCTCCTCAGGATTTTTTAAATAGTTAAGTTTATTAGTAATTACTCCCAAAATTGATCTCTAATGTGTAGGGTAAGGGTAGTTACCATGATGACGGAACTTGGCAAATGAAACTAAGCTCATAGCAGTACCCAGTAATAATTGATAGCGCCTGTACTTTGGTTTTATTCACAGTAACACAGGATTATGGAGGCTGGAAAAGCCCCCTGAGCTCCTCCAGCCCAGCCCAGCATCTAACAGCACCCCATCCACCACACCAGCACTCAGGGCCACAGCCAGGCTATCCTTCAACACCTCTAGTCATGGGGACTCCCCCACTGCCCTGGGCAGTCCAGTCCAGGCTCTGAGCACCCTTTCCATGAGGAAGGGCTTCCTAACATCCAACCTAACCCTCCTGTGGCAGCTTCAGGCCCCTGCCCTCTCATCCTAGCGCTGGTTGCCTGGGGGAAGAGCCTGACCCCCACCTGACTACAACTTCCCTTCAGGGAGTCCTCTCTGAGCCTCCTCTTCTCCAGGCTAAACACCCCCAGCTCCCTCAGGCCCTCCTCCTCAGTCTTTCCGTCTAGTCCCTTCCCTGTTCTTGTTGTTTCTGTGGACCCTCTCCAGCCCATCAATCTCGTTTTTGAAGTGAGGGTCCTCGAATTGCCCTCAGTACTCAAGGGGAGGCATCAAAAGTGCTGAATACAGGGGGACAGTTATGCCCTTAGTCCTGCTGGCCACACTATCACACTCAGAACTATTCTGGAGGAATTCTGGAGGAATACCTGACCTTTTTTCTTGAACTTCCTACTACATTTTCTACCCCATTTGTCAGTAACAAGCATCCCTGTTTATGCAAGCTCTTCTCATGAAATTCTTGAAGTGTTCCTTGTATTCTGTATCTTTACAGTTGCCTAAATTTTAGGAAGAAAGACAGCTCAGCATTTTTTACTTCACCCCTGTTGACTGTTGAAAACAGTGTAGTCTCGATATTGTTTTGTATTTTAACGCTGGATCCCTCTGAATCAGAAGAGAACTGTGAAGCACCAGAATCATAGATTGAACTTAGAATAGAAAGAACCTGAATCAGAGAATTGTAGGCTTTGTTCAGTAAAAGAGCACTTCAATATTGGACAACAAGATGGACAACAGCATCCGGGGGGGACCAGAAAGAGTGTGGTTAACAGATGGAGAGAAGTTCTTCTCCCCCTATACTCTACATTGGTGAGGTTCTATCTGGAGTACTGTGTCCAGTTCTGGGCCCCTCAGTTCCAGAAGGACGCAGAGCTGCTGGAGGGTGTCTAGCATAGAGCAATGAGGATGATGAAGGAAGTAGAAGAGCTCCCCTGTGAGGAAAGGCTGAGGAAGCTGGGTCTGTTGGGCTTGGAGAAGAGGAGGCTGAGGGGGTACCTCATTCCTGTCTCTAAATCTGTGAGGGGTGGGTGTCAGGAGAATGGAACCAGACTGTTCTCAAGGTCACCTGTTGATAGGACAAGGGGCAATGGATGTAAGCTGGAACAGAGGAGGTTCCATAGAAATATCAGCAGGAATTTCTTCTCAGGGAGGGTACCAGAGCATTGGAACAGGCTGCCCAGGGGGGTTGTGGAGTCTTCTTCTCTGGACACATTTCAGACCCGCCTGGATGTGTTCCTGTGTGACTTGGTCTAGGTCATCCTGCTGTGGCAGGGGGATTGGACTAGGTGATCTTTCGAGGTCCCTGCTGATCCCTAATGATTCTATGATTGGAACAGGCTACCCAGGACCGTGAATCCCTGGAGGGATTCAAATGGCAGTAGATGTGGTGCTGCGGTACAGGGTCTGGTGGTCATAGAGGTGCTGAGTTGGAGGCTGGACTTGATGACTGTGGAGTCCCTTTCCAACTGTAACGATTCTGCAGTTGCAAGTCATATGATGTAGTTTTGCAAAGAGCAAGAGTCATTTCTATTAAGCTTGAAGCTGTTTCCTCTTCTGCATGAGCAGTGGTCGGTTGACTTGGTTATGGATCACTGGGAGCTCATTTCTGCAACCAGACTTATTTGAAACAAAGCCATTAACAATAAGGACCCAAAGTGATGTACGCATCACCTCCTAATGTGTGGAGTTGTGCTGCAGTTGATTTCTCCTCTGTATAGAACTCTGTGTGGAGTTTGCACACTCAGCATTTCTTGTGAAACAAAATGTGTTTTACAAGTCATCAGATCCTTGGTTGTTCGGAAGAGTCAGACAGATTTACATACACAGACAAAACCAGGAGGATAATGTAAGGTAGCATCTTCCAGCATAGCACAATGGTGGGTTTCATTATCACGCTACAAGGAGAGAAGTGGAACAATAAAGCTCTGCTTCTTGAGTCGGTTTTGCCCGGCTCAACAAAACGTGTGGATTGCAGTGAGGCTGGTGTTGGCCTTTTCTCCCTAGCAGTTGGACAAGAGGAACTGGGGTCAGGCTGCAGCAGGGAACAGTCAGATTGGATCTTAATTCTTCCCAGAAAGAATGAGGAGGCCTTGGCTGCCCAGGGAGGGAGTGGAGGCACCATCCCTGAAGGGGTTCAACAAACAGGCAGACAGAGTGTTTGAGGAGATGGGGTAGTGGTTGGGGGTTGTAGGGCAGATGGTTGGATATGATGGTCTTGGAGATCTGACTGAAAAGTCTTGATGATTTTATGTTTGTCACTTGTGAATCAGAGGAAGAGGGAAGTAGCCTTTCTCAACAGAATCAAGAAGACAGTAGTAGAAAGGAAAGAAGGTTTTAGAGGGAAGGAACAGGAAATCCTTTACTGGTTTGTTTTTTTTTTGTCCTAAAAAAGAGCTACTAGTTATTTTTTCAGCTATAGGGATGGCTGAGAAGCACAGTAATAAAGGTCTTCAGGAGCAGGAGAGCAGTGCTGCTACACTCCCATTTTACTTTACAGACAGGATATCAGTATTAGGGAAAGCAGTCAAAGACTTCCAGGCTAACACATCCCCCTCGCTAAAACTCAAGAGGAGAGTGCATCCCCGTGCAGTACGGTGTAGTCTATATATTTATATAAACTCCTTGAACAAAGAGCTGGCATTAATAGCTCACATTGTACTTCCCTTTGTTGTTTTCTCTTCTCAGTATAACATGCACTGCTGTTACTGCTCAGAACATAGTAGTGCATGTCGATACTTCATACATTCAGTTGTGTAATAGCTTAGAACTCACAGTTTATAAAACCATTTGCTATGTATATGCCTAGAAGCCTATAGTTACTTGCCTGGTGGTAGATGTGATTGGAATTCTTCAGAAGAAGGCATTGTTCATCTTAGCCCCTTGATTTTGTGGGTGTTTATTTTTGAGGGGCTGTGTTCAGTGCCCAGATTAAAATAGATCTCGTTGTTAATGCTAGTTGATCATAGAACCATAGATTGATTAGGGTTTGGAAAGGACCTCGAAAGATCATCTAGTCCAATCCCTCTGCCACAGCAGGATCACCCAGACCAAGTCACACAGGAACACATCCAGACAGGTCTGGAACGTCTCCAGAGAAGGAGACTCCGCAACTCCCCTGGGCAGCCTGTTCCAGCGCTCTGGTACCCTCCCTGGGAAGAAGTCCATGCTGATACTGATATGACACCTCTTCTGTTCCAGCTGGTACCCAGTGCCCCTTGTCCTATCACCAGATGACCTTGAGAAGAGCCTGGCTCCACCCTCCTGACACCCACCCCTCACAGATATATAGACATGAATGAGGTCCCCCCTCAGCCTCCTCTTCTCCAAGCTCAAGAGCCCCAGCTCCCTCAGCCTTTCCTCACAGGGGAGCTGTTCTACTTCCTTCATCATCCTCATTGCTCTATGCTGGACACCCTCCAGCAGCTCTGTGTCTTTCCAGAACTGAGAGACCCAGAACTGCACACAGTACTCCAGATGTGGTCTCACCAGTGACGTGTAGAGGGGGAGAAGAACCTCTCTCAATCTGCTAACCACCCCCCTTCTGATCCCCCCCAGGATGCTGGTGGCCCTCTTGGCCACAAGAGCACAGTGCTGGCTCAGTCATCCTGCTGGCCACTAGGACCCCCAGGTCCCTTTCTCCTGCACTGCTCTACAAGAGGTCAGTCCCCATCCTGTCCTGGTTCCAGAGATGCCAGACTCTATACTGACCTTTGTTGTCCCTCATTCCATTTCTCTCTGCCCAGCTCTGTAATGTGTCCAGATCTCACTGAATGGTAGCACAGTCTGCTGGGGTGTCGGTGACACCACCCATGGAGTCTTCCATAAGATGAGTACTACATCATTGCACACATGAAACAACCCTGTTTAAGAGCAGTTTCCACTGTAGAGGAGATTCTATTCAATTTCATTTCATAGTTTTATTTAACACTTGAGTCAACCTGGCCTTTGGGTTGTGGATATTGATTTGCACTTCAGCTTAGGGTTTACAGACCTCCTATTTCTTCAGGTAGTATAACGTTTTGCTTGTCTTTGTATTATATATGTTCTGACTGTTCTCATTTCAAATGAGATTGGTTCAGACTGCTTCAACAACAATAACAGCAAAGTCAACACTGAGTTTCTTTAGAGAAATCTTTATTGTCTCCTGCTCTTCTTATTCCATGGGGAATGTAGAAACGATAGCCTTTCCTCACATCTCTGTCCTTGTCACTAGTGTGGGGTTTTTTTCAAAGCTGCCGTGCTTGAGGGGATTCATCTTGCTCACCAGATTTCATAATCTCAAGACCAATTTCTTGTGTCTCTTATGATTATTTTTTGCCTTACCTGGAGTAGAAGCTCAGGCTATTGGAGACACAGAATTTATACCTGGCTGAACTAATGCAGAATGGGATTATCTTGGAAAATATTAGGAGAGTTGGGACAAGTAAGAAATGTCACCATGCAAAATAAGGCTACTGGGGAGAAGTATTAAAGCAGCTTACACACCCCCTTGTGTTCCTTTGCAGTGCAAAAGTGGCTTGGGTTTTGGCATGACAGAGAGTGAAGCCTATAGTTCAATAGAAGGCTTCTGTGCTTTCATAGAATCATAGGATTGGAAGGATCATCCAAAGGTCATACAGTCCAAGCCCCCTACAACATGCAGGGCCAGCACTCACCAGACCAGATTGCCCAGAGTTCCATCCAGCCTGAGCTTGAGTGGTGTCAGGGATGGAGCCTCCACCCCATCTCTGGGCAGCCTATTTTGTGTGGATCAGAAGACAACCCTAAGTTTGGTCACCGTGTCCAGTGTCATTAATAGGTTGATGATACAGCTCCAGTAATAAATATAAACCATGCTTCATTACCTGTGTCTTTGAGGACTTTCCTGTATACACTGATGTATGCAAATACCCACCAGATGAAATGCATCACCACCCTTGCTTAAAATCCTGATGGCTATCACTATGGTTTCACAGCAGACAGTATGTTTTTATAACCAGAATTTGTTCTGTTCCACAGTCAAGAGATTAGAGTACTTGGAAAAAGATGTAGCCAAACGAAGGTCTCTCCCATTATCCTGCCTCTACTGAACCACAGTCTGGTGTCTGTATATAGACTCATAGGGTTGGAAGGGACCTCCAAAGGGTATCTACTCCAACCCCCCTGCAAAGTGCAGGGCCATCACTCACCAGCCCAGGTTGCCCAGAGCCCCATCCAGCCTGATTTTGAATGGCTCTCTGGGCAGCCTGCTCCAGGAATTCCCCATGCTCAGATTCAACAACTTTTTCCTGCTGTCTGACCTCACTCTGCCCTTTTCGAGCTTCAAACCATGAACCCTTGTCCTATCATTCCCTGCCCTTGGGAACAGCCTTCCCCAGCCTTCTGACAGCCCCTCTCAGGGACTGCAAGGTCACTATAAGGTCCCCTCAGACACAGCCTTGTCCTCTTCAGGCTGAACAATCCCAACTCTCTCAGCCTGTCCTCATAACAGTGCAGCTCCGAGCATTTTCCTGGCCCTCCTGAGAGTTCTGCTTAGTTTAGGTTGTCATTGTTGAAACCAATCGGTTTGTTTCTGCAATAAGAAGAGGAATGCTCAGGCTGTTTTGTCTGAGAACCAGCAAACTGTATTTCAAATAAGCATTAATACGTGTGGAAGGTTCAAACGATGACCTTTTCAAAGCTGTTGTCACTGTGAAGCACATTTCTTGCTCTCGGTGGTACTGGGGAACACAGCTGGTTGAATAGGGACTGCCTGCTGTGCTGGAACTGAAAAGCAATCAACCATTTGAATAAAGGTCTGGGTATCTGTGATCAGGCAAACTGGCAGAGCACACACTGGTTGCCCCTGCTTCCATGTTAAACAAATAATAAACAATTATCAAAAGATAAAGAGAAAAGAAAACCCCAAATAAATACTGTCTGCAGCTTAGGATTTGGAATCATTCAGGCTGCAATTGTCTCTTGGGAGCATCATGTTCAACCACGAGCCCTACTCTACCAAGGTCACCACTGAAGCAGTGGTATTTAAACAATGGTATTTAAACACCTCCAGGGATGGGGACTCACCCCCTCCCTATGCAACCTGTGTCAAGTCCTGACTGCTCTTTCAGAGAAAAAATGTTCCCTACTGTCAAGCCTAACCCTCCCCTGGAGCAGTTTGAGGCTGGTCCCTCTAGCTCTATCACTGATGACCTGATACAAGAGACCAGCACCCACCTCTCTGCACTGTCCCTTGAGGTAGTGGTAGAGGGAGATAAGGTCTCCTTTCAGCCTCCTCTCTTTCAAACTAAAGAGCCCCAGCTCTTTTGATTGCTTCTCATAAGATGTATTCTCCAGGAACTTTGCCAGTTTCATTGCCGTCCTCTACACCCACTCCAGCACCACGATAGATCGAGAAAGGTTCTTCTCCCCCTCTACTCTGCACTAGTGAGACTGCATCTGGAGTATTGTGTCCAGTTCTGGGCCCCTCAGTTCCAGAAGGAAACAGAGCTGCTGGAGGGTGTCCAGTGTAGAGCAACAAAGATGATGAAGGAAGTAGAGCACCTCCCTGATGAGGAAAGGCTGAGGGAGCTGGGGCTCTTGAGCTTGCAGGCTTAAGGGTGACCTCATTCATGTCTATAAAATGTGAGGAGTCGGTGTCAGGAGGATGGAGCCAGGCTCTTCTCAAGGTCATCTGGTGATAGGACAAGGGGCAATGGGTGACAGCTAGAACAGAGGAGGTTCCATAGAAATATCAGCAGGAACTTCTTCCCAGGGAGGGTACTGGAACATTGGAACAGGCTGCCAAGGGGAGTTGTGGAGTCTCTTTCTCTGGAGACATTCCAGACCCACCTGGATGTGCTCCTGTGTGACTTCTTCTAGGTGATCCTGCTGTGGCAGGGGGATTTGACTAGATCTTTCGAGGTCCTGTCCGATCCCTAGTGATTCTATGATTCTAAGATAGCTCTCTTGTATTGAGGTGCCCTGAACTGGGGACAGTACTCAAGGTGTGGCCTCACCAGTTCTGCATATGGGCAATCACCTCCCTGTTCCTGCTGGTAATGGAAAGGAAGGATTTCTTGGCTTGAAACTGCTTGAAGGGTAATCTGTCTCTATGTACACATAGACACAGCACTGTGCTTGTTCCATGTCAGAATAGAGGGAACATGCAGACTGCTGGGCTAGGAGGATACACACCAGACTCGCTGTCACCCAGCAGCTCTTTGGTGGTTAAAACTTTTGCAGAAACTCTGGAAGGAAGGCAGGAAAGCCCTGCCATGGAGTTGTCATAGTGATTTGTTATGCTCTGCTATGAAACCAGATGCTCAATAGCCATGTGAGGAAGCAAAGATGTTTACACAAGCAGGGGTCCACAGCAGGTATTCTCAGTAGTAGTAGGGGATGGCTTGGAGTGGGGGAGAAACCACCTGGAGCTGCTCTGGGGGCATGTGGTTGCTTGACCAGAAGGGATTCAAACTGAGGACCACCTCCTGGGGAAGGGATTGGAGGAAAGGCTGATAAGAAGAGGTTGAGGGAGCTAGGGGTGTTTAGCCTGGAGAAGAGGAGGCTCCATGAAGGGAGGTTGTAGTCAGGTGGAGGTCAGGTTCTTCTTTCAGGCAACTAGGACCAGGATGAGAGGGCAGAGCCTGAAGCTGCATCAGGACAGTTAGGTTGGATGTTAGAAAGCCCTTCCTCAGAGAAAGGGTGCTCAGAGCCTGGATTGGACTGTCCAGGGCAGTAGGGGAATCCCCGTGTCTGGAGGTGTTGAAGGACAGCCTGGCTGTGGCCCTGAGTGCCCTGGTGTGGCTGCTGGGGTGCTGTTAGGTGCTGGGCTGGGCTAGAGAAGCTCAGAGGGCTTTTTCATCCTTAATCATTCTGTGCAGCGTTAGTCAAGGACGCAAGAAAGGAGATACACAAAAAGGTAGTTAACACTAGAACATGCAGATGTGAAATGAAAACTACATTTCCATGAATGAAATTAAATGAAATTCAAACGAAATGAAATAGAATTCAAATGAACGTGAATCCATGTGAATTGATCCAAAGCAAAATGTAGTTAGTATCTCAATCAACTTTTTGCTGTCTTATTTTTCAGGGTATATGGGTCATGATGGCCATTCTTCATCATGTGAAAACAAGTACTGTGGTCTGGGCAGGCACTGCGTTGTGAATGGGGAGAATGGCCACGCGGAGTGCCTGTGCATGGAACGCTGCAAGCCACACTACAAGCCTGTGTGTGGTTCTGATGGAGGATTCTACAAAAACCATTGCGAAGTTCACCGGGCTGCCTGTCTGAAGAAGCAGAAGATCACCATCGTGCACAACGAAGATTGCTTCTTCAAAGGTAAGTGAACAGTTCCTGTATTGCTGTCACAATCACGTTTGCAAGCTGTTCAATTGAGTCTACAGACTGTGCGCGGAGTGTAGAGGCAGGATATGAATCAAAAAGTTAATGCAGTGGGTGCTCCAATGCAATGGGTATCTCAAGGCAATGAGTATGTAAAAAAAGTGGGTATCTCAAGGCACTGGGTATCTCAAGGCAGTGAGTATCTCAAGACAGTGAGATGTATCTCAATGTAGAGATAGCTTTTGGTTTGATTTTTACATGTACTTGTTGCTCTGGGCAGTCACCCCTTTTAATCCTGACTCAACCAGTTGTCTCTTAAAAAATTTATCCACAGCAGTTTGCAGTACCAATGTGGCTGCTGACCTTGTTCATCTGTTTAGAGTCCCACAGCCTGAAGGATGTTAATCTGTTGTACGAAAGGAAAGGATTCAGGATTTCCAAGGGTTTTTGTAGGGCTGTGCTTGTATGTGGTGTTGGAGTCAATGGAGCAGCAGTTGTGAATTTGAACAATAGTTTACTTACTTATTTACCAGAACATATGAGTTTAGCTTCTTTTAAATCCTCTGAACGCTGACAGAGGCCAACCTGAGCATGAAGACATGAACCTTATGTTTAGAATCCTCTACTGAAGTCAACAACGGTTGTAACTTGCTCTTTTTTTTAAGCCATTTGACAGTCTTTTCTCCCTGGACACTGGAGACAGGGCAAGGTGTCACAGTCTTAAGCTCCATCGGGGGAGGTTTAGACTTGACATTAGGAAAAGGTTTTTCACTGAAAGAGTGATCAGATTTTGGAATGGGCTGCCCACGGAGGTGGTCGGGTTGTCGTCACTGAAGGTGTTCAAGGCTAGGCTGGATGAAGTGCCAAGTGGCGTGATCCAGATGTCATATGTTTAGGTTTACTTGGTTGGTTTTAGGTTGGACTGGATGGTCTTTAAGGTCTTTTCCAGCCTCATCATTACTGTGATATTGTGAAGTCTGGAACTCTGCCAATGCAGCAATTAATTAAGGATGGGTTTTTCATTGCAGGGGTTCAAACCCATAGATGGCTGTGTTTAGGTGGGCCTGCTTTGAAAGAAGGCCGTGTGTAATGAATCCTAATTAATACTCTTTTTAAAGACTGCCCTGTTTTTGTTAACATGATATGTTGTCAGGATAGTGCTCTCTGTGATAGCAACTTTCACCCCAGGAAGAAGTCTACTTGAATCATAGAATCATTAGGGAAAGGAAGAGACCTTGAAAGATCATCCAGTCCAAAGCCCCTGCCACAGCAGGATCACCCAGACCAAGTCGCACAGGAACACATCCAGGTGGGTCTGGAACATCTCCCGAAAAGGAGACTCCACAACCCTCCTGGGCAGCCTGTTCCAGTGCTCCGGCACCCTTACAGGGAAGAAGTTCCTGATGATATTGATATAGAACCTCCTCTGTTCCAGCTGGCATCCATTGCCCTGTCACTAGATGACCATGAGAAGAGCCTGGCTCCATCCTCTTGACACCCACCCCCACATATTTGTACACATTAATGAGGTCATCCCTCAGCATTTAGTGATGTTAGGATCATAGGATCCTCCTGGCTAGAAAGGACCTCCAGGTTCACCAAGACCACCCTAATCCCAACATTCACTTTTGTAGGGAATATCCATGTAAATGACAATATACTACTTCAATTGGAAGCAGAATTTGCCAGATTGTGTTCTAGGATAAGATAATTTAAGTGGAACTGCATTAGACATTTATCCCAGCTGACTTTTGCACTACATTTATAGCTGAAGAATTGTCCTTGAAATGAAAAGTTGAGCTTTTTTACCAAATCCAACAGCCTGGGAGATGAGTGGCTGGAAAGCAGCCTGACAGAGAGGGACCTGGCAGCACTGGGTGGCAATTGGCTGAACAGGAGCCAGCAGGGTGCCCAGGTAGCACCAAAGGCCGATGGCATCCTGGCTTGGAAGAGCACTAGTGTGGCCAGAAAACTAGGCTGTCATTCTTCCCCTGGACTGGGCACTGGGGAGGAATCTGCTCGAGTGCTGGGGGCAGTTCTGGTCCTCTCACTTCAAGAAAGATGGAGGGGCTGGAGCAGGTCCAGAAGAGCAACAAGGCTGGGGATAGACTGGAGGGAAAGGCTGATAAGGAGAGGCTGAGGGAGCTGGGGTTGCTCAACCTGAAGTACAGCCAGTGACAATGAGACCTTCAGCCTTCGTCAGGCGATTTCAATGTGCAAGAAGGATATGGGTTTAGCATTTCCCAGTTGTCCTTCTGATAATAATGAAGTAATATTATTGAAATAATAATTTAGATAATAATTGAGATAACACTGTAAATAATAATTTATTGAAAATTAAAAAGGATGTTTAAGACTATTATTTAATAATGGAAAGCGTCCAGAGGAGCGATGAGCCTGGGGAAGGGACTGGAGGGAAAGGCTGATGAAGAGACGCTGAGGGAGCTGGGGGGGTTTAATCTGGAGAAAAGGAGACTCAGGGGGGACCTTCTCCCTCTGTCCAACTCCCTGAAGGGAGGTTGCAGTCAGATAGGGGTCAGGCTCTTCTCCCAGGAAAACCAGTTGTGTTTAGTAGGAATAACTAAACATGGACACAGCACGAATACATCATTCCATTCAATAGACTTGAAGCACAAGGTGTTCTGAGGCAGTGGAAAATTCAGATTTGATTTTAGGATCATAGGATTAGGATTCTATGTAGGGGTTACGGGTTATGGCATGTGTTATAACATCAAACCCTGAGTGGTTTTGTCTTGTGTTGGATCCACAATATTCTTTAAAATAACCCTTTTTGATTCTGTGGATCTGGTAGAATAGATGACAGTTGCAAACAATCCAAGAGTTAGATTTATGGGGCTAGTTTCAGTTCTTTCGCAGTGCTACACATCATGCAAATAAATTCAGGCCATGTCTGAAAAATGATGGTGCTTTTTTGGAAAGTAGAAAATACACTTAGATTTACATACTGAAATCAAAACTGAGACTTTACCTCTGCTAGGAATATAACCTAAATCATAACATCAGAGAATCACTGGGGATTGGAATGGACCTTGAAAGATCATCCAGTCCAATCCCCTGCTACAGCAGGATCACCCAGACCAAGTCACACAGGAACACATCCAGACAGGTCTGGAACATCTCCAGAGAAGGAGACTCCACAACTCCTCTAGGCAGCCTTTTCTAGTGCTCCAATACCCTCCCTGGGAAGAAGTTCCTGCTGATAGTGATATGGAACCTCCTCTGTTCCAGCTGGCACTGCCCCTTGTCCTCTCACCAGATGACCTTGAGCAGAGCCTGGCTCCATCCTCCTGACACCCACCCCTCACATCTTTATAGACATGAATGATGTCCCCCCTCAGCCTCCTCCAAACTCATGAGTCCCAGGTCCCTCAGTATTTCCTCATCAATGAAGTGTTCACCCTCCTTCATCTTCATTGCTCTATGCTGGACACCCTCCAGCAGTTCTACGTTCTTCTTGTACTGAGGGGCCCAGAACTGGACACAATACTCCAGATGCAGCCTCTCCAGTGAAGAGTAGAGGGGGAGAAGAACCTGTCTTAATCTATTGGGGTGCTGGAGTGGGTGTAGATGATGGCAACAAAGGTGGTGAAGGCCCTGGAGAATAGATCTTATGTGGAGAGATTGAAAGAGCTGGGGTATCCTGCATTCATGTGCAGAAGAGGAATTGATGTTTTTTATTAATCCCTGTACAAAACTTAATGAGTTTTTAATTGCTTGTAGGGGCATCAGTATAATTTGGGGGACCACATTGTCCTCTCCAGCTCCCTGAATGGAGGTTGTAGACGAATGGCAGTTGGCCTTTTCTCCTTGGTGATTGCTGGCAGAAGCAGGGGCAGTGGTCTGCAGTTGAGGCAGGGGAAAGCTAGACTGGATCTGAGGAAGAAATCACCCAGGATCACCCAGACCAAGTCCAGACAGGTTTCAAACATATCCACCAGAGGAGGAGACCCCACAAACCCCCTGGGTAGCCCCATCCAGTGCATCGTCACCCTCACTGGGAAGAAGTTATAAAATCATAGAATAAGTCAGGTCCTTAATTATTTCATCAGATTGGGTACTCTAGGATGGTAAAAATAAAAATCCCACCACATTGCCCCTCATTTGTCAGAAATTTTTAGTAAAATTCACTGTAATTTTAAGAATTTACATTATATTTTGAGTTGAACTATGAATTGCTAAGAGGAAATCATCTTTAATCAGACTTGGAAGCAAAATGTTCTTCCAGTTTCAAATAATAACAGAGCATGAAGTGACTGCACACGAGCTTGTTTAATGCAAACGTTGGAAGTTTTAATTAAAATCATGTCAGGATTATCATTAGGTCCTGTGGGAAATTTGCCTCACAGAATGTATTGTTGACATTTAAATCTCATTAGTGGCTGCACGTGTATACGTTGGCATCGCACGAGGAATTCAGACCAGCTAGCATGTGCCATTCAAGTGAATACAGCTACAGTTTCAATTACAAATGCTGGAGAGAAGCAGTGAGGCACAAATGGTTCTTAATTTCCAATTGATGGGGAAAATGAACCCAGAGTGCATAAAACCTTGGATTTTAAAGCTGTCTCTCACAAAGTCCAAGCTTCCCATTTACGGAATCAGAGTTATTGAGACTGGAAAAGCCCTCTGAGCTCAGCCAGCCCAGCACAGCATCTAACCACCCCATCAGCCAGACCAGGTAACTCAGGGCCACAGCCAGGCTGTCCTTCAACGCCTCCAGGAATGTGAACTATCCCACTGCCCTGGGCAGTCCAGTCCAAACTCCCCCTTAGCACAGGATAATAGGATTGGGGACTCACACTAAATCAGAACAAGGAAAGAGGTGCCTTTTCAGGGTTGGCAGGTTCCTTTTTAAATGAGCAATGGGATGTGATGTCAAGTAACTTGAACAGTGTAGAATTACAGAATCATCAAGGTTGGGAAAGGCCTTCAAGTCTAAGTGTCTGTCATACAACCCCCAATCACCCCAGCTCCACAAACACCCTGGCTGCCGGTTGTTGAACCCCTCCAGGATGGTGCCTTCAGCCTCTCCCTGGGAAGCCTCTGCCAAGGCCTCCCCACTCTTTCTGGGAAGAAGTTATTCCTGAGATCCAATCTAAACCTCTCTTGGCACAAAGTGACCCCAGTTCCTCTGGTCCTGTTGCTCGTCCTTAGGGAGAAGAGGCCAACCCCTGCCTCACTCCACCCTGCCTTCAGGTAGCTGTAGAGAGCATTGATGTCTCCCCACAGCCTCTTCTTCAGACTGAACAACACCCCCAGCTCCCTCAGCCTCCCCTCATCGGATTTTCATTCCAGTTCCTTCCCCCTGGATCAGTGACTCTGCCTGAAATTAAAGGCATTTAGAGTAATTTCATTTATTTTCTACAAACCTCCCTGGACAGCTGCAGATACATCAGGTGACTCAGCCAAACCTCCCAGCTTAGTAAATTGAATTTGATAAACTGAAATCTCACGAGATCCTTGAGGTTCTTGTTTATCTGGAATGATAACTTGGATTCCATCAGAAATTCCTGAAAGCAAACATTGGAAGGAAAGGAAAACAGACGACAGCAAAAATAGGTGTCAGGAGGATGAAGCCAGGCTCTTCTCAAGGTCATCTGGTGATAGGAAAAAGGGCAATGGGTGCCAGCTGGAACAGAGGAGTTATTGATTCCATATCAATATCAGCAGGAAATTCTTCCCTGGGAGGGTACCAGAGCATTGGAACAGACTACCGAGGGGAGTTGTGAAGTCTCCTTCTCTGCAGACGTTCAAGATCATCCTGAATATGTTCCTGTGCAACTTGATCTAGGTGATCCTGCTGTGGCAGGGGGATTGGACTGGATGATCTTTAAAGGTCACATCCCTAAGGATTCTATGATACTATGAAGTAGATAGTCCGAAGGAAAAAGCTGGAGTGAAATCACACGCAGGAGTTCCTCTCGGTAAGAAGGATGGTTTATATTCCTGCATTTACTCTTCTTGGCTGGGGGAGTGTTAAAATCTGAACTGCAGACTGCCAAGGAAGTTTGTCTCCCTCAGGGCTGGAACAGATGGTGCAAATGTTTTCTCTTTCCACCATGCAGAGACCCAAGAGTGCTGAATCGCAAGAGGAACAAGTGGTTCTGCCAAAGCAAATCTCTTGGCTTGGCCTTCAAGCAGTAAAGTTCTTAGCTGTGTTCTCCACAGAGTTATTGCTAACACTCCTGGTAAACATGTGGTATATTGAGACCTTGTTATTAGCAGTATTTTGATCCAGATCTGATATCATAGCATAATTAGGGATCAGAAGGAACCTCAAAAAATCATCCAGTCCAATCCCCCTGCCACAGCAGGATCAGTTCTAATGACGTTAGGGGTGCAGGATAGAACAAAAAACAGTGATAACAAGATCTTCAGTCTTCATCAGGTGATTTCACTGTGCAAAGAAGATATGGGTTTAGCATTTCCCAGTTGTTCTTCTGATAATAATGAAATAGTAATTTAGATAATAATTGTGATAAGATTGTAAATAATAATTTAATGACAATTAAAATGATGTTTAAGACTACTATTTAACAATGGAAAGCGTCCAGAGAAGTGATGAGCCTGGGGAAGGGACTGGAGGGAAAGGCTGATGAACAGAGGCTGAGGGAGCTGGGGGTGTTTAGCCTGGAGGAGACTCAGGGGGTACCTTCTCCCTCTCTCCAACTCTCTGCAGGGAGGTTGCAGTCAGATAGGGGTCAGGCTCTTTTCCCAGGCAACCAGTGCCAGGAGGAGAGGGCAGAGCCTGAAGCTGCCAGGAGAGGGTTAGGTTGGATATTAGGAAGCACTTCACCAGGGAAAAGGTGCTCAGAACGTGGACTGGACTGCCCAGGGCAGTGTGGGAGTCTCTGTGTCTGGAGGTGTTGAAGGATGCCTGGCTTTGGCCCTGAGTGCCCTGGTGTAGCTGCTGGGGTGCTGTTAGATGCTGGGCTGGGCTGACTGAGTCAGAGGGCTTTTCCAGTCTCTATGATTCTCTGTGGTTTTGTGATCCAAGGGAAAGCACAGATATAATTCAAATCTCCTATTATTATGAAGGGGTTTGTAATAGAAGAATTGAATAATAGAACGGGAACGAGAGGGAAAGGCAGAACCCATTAACTTTTAGCAACTTCATCAAACTTGATAAAGAACAGGGGTTCAGAGACAAAAGGGAATGTGTGTGGAAGACTTACAATGGAAAACCCAGTTGTGTTTTAGACATGGACACAGCACGAATACATCATCCCATTCCATAGACTTGAAGCTTTTCCAGTCTCAGTCATTCTGTGCTTATTTAACAATATGCTATTTAAATGCAATAATAATTAAACAGATAATTTAAAGAGTACCAATCAAGTCACAGAGAATCTTAACTGCGCTGTTATTCAGCATGTGAAATTCACTGGTGTTTATGATTAGGCCTACCTGGAAAATGAGAAGAAAATACTCCTAGAACCTACTAAAATATCAAGTCGTCCATACCAGATGAAACAGCAAGGGCAACGGAGCATTGGAACAGGCTGCCCAAGATGGAGTCTTGGAGTCTCCTTCTCTGGAGACGTTCCAGACCCGCCTGGATGTGTTCCTGTGCGACTTGGTTTGGGTGATCCTGCTGTGGCAGGGGGATTGGACTGCATGAACTTTTGAGGTCCCTCCCAAACACAATGATTCTGTGATTCTATGAAACAGCTGAAAGTATGAGAAGTTCCCTTTCCCTGTTAGATGCTCATTGTGGTCAGGAAGTTGTCTCATTATTGCTTTTAAATTTAAGATAACCGCTGAATGAGCAGTCATTCTTGTGTTCCCTTTGATAAATGTCCTCACCATTCAGATGCAGAGTAAACACTGGTATTGGTCCTTGGAGATGCCAAGTAGAGTTGTTAAATTATCATTTTAGGCTGTGAGCGCTGTGTGTACTCTTCTCTTTGCTGTCATTTGATCACAATTGAGAAACATTTCTAAGTGTATTTGCTTAATCAGATGGCGAATGGCCACACTGGGAATATATCCATCTTTTTAGAGTATGATGAAGATTGAAAGTAGGCGTTTTAGCTGCAGTGGTTATGAAAACATACTTTTGTTTATTATTTGAGAGGAAAAAACCTGGTAGACATCATTAAAGTCCTTAATGAGGTTGATGATATGAAATTATATAATCCTTAGGGATCAGAAGGGACCTCGAAAGATCATCCAGTCCCATCCCCCTGCCTCAGCAGGATCACTCAGACCAAGTCACACAGGAACACATCCAGGCGAGTCTGGAACGTCTCCAGAAAAGGAGACTCCACAACCCCCCTGGGCAGCCTATTCCACTGCTCTGGTACCCTCCCTTTGAAGAAGTTCCTGCTCATATTGAGATGGAACCTCCTCTGTTCCAGCTTGCAGCTATTGTCCCTTGTCCTAGCACCAGATGACCTTGAGAAGAGCCTGGCTCCATCCTCCTGACACCCACCTCTCACATATTTATAGACATGAATGAGATCCCCCCTCCTCTTCTCTAAGCTAAAGAGACCCAGCTCCCTCAGCCTTTCCTCATAAGGGAGGTGCTCTACTTCTTTCATCATCTTCATTNTCCAGAATGAAAACAACTTCTAGATTTTTCTATTGCCCTGAGGGGAAGGAGTTAAGAGCTCTATGTAAGAACATGTGATTGGTATCTCTGTGTTTAGCACTGGAGTTGTATGAATAAAATGTGTTTTGTTATTTTCCTCCAAATCAAAGCCTGTGCCTTTATGAGTCGTTTTGAATCCTCTTTATTTTGTTTTGTGGTAATGTCAGGTCATAGCTTGGACTTGGTGATCTTGGAGGTCTTTTCCAGCCTCAATCTTTCTGTGAGTCTAGGATGCTTTGTGGATGCAATTGGCAGTCTGCATCTACTAAGATTATTTTTCAGAGTTGTATACAAATAGTTTACCAAATATTCAGGACTTTAAAGTGAAAAGAATTGTGAAACTGAAGTAGAGAGTAATTTCTCCTTTGGTTCTTGTTTTTGTTAAAATCCAGTGTTTTTACTCCTATTTCAACAAAAGGGAGTGAGACTCTACCATGTTAACTTGATAGCAGGGAAAATGTGTGTGGAGTGTTCACCTGATGACTGGTTCAATATTTGCAGTATGGAAATACTCTTTTGTAATGCATAATTTAAGGCTTCCTATTGTCAGTTCAGAAGGTTGAATGCAGGATTGTTATTTCTAAAAGTCAGAGGGGAAATCAGAGAATAAAGGATCTTAATTCTTAGAAGCAAAGAATGGTAGGAATGGGAAGGGAGCTTTGGAAGTAATCAAGTCTAACCCCTCTGCCAGAACTAGGGCACATCACACAGAAATGGATCCAGACAGGGCTAGAAAGTCTCCAGAGAAGGAGACTCTACAACCTCTCTGAGGACCCCCATTCCGGCAATCTGTAACCCTCACTGTCAAGTTCTTCCTCATTTTGAGGTGGAACAGTCTGTGTTCAAGCCTGAACCCATTGCCCTCCATCCATCACAGGGTGCAAGTGAAAAGAGGTTGTCCCTGCCTTCTTGACGCCCAGCCCTCATGGATTTATAGACATCAGTTAGATCCCATCTCAGTCTTCTCCTCTCCTGACTAAAAAGCCCTAGCTCTTTCAGATTTCCTCATAAGACAGGTGCTCCAGTCTCTTCATCATCTTAATAGCTCTCTGTTGGACTCTCTCTAGCAGGCCTCTGTCCCTCTTGAACTAGGGAGCACAGTACAGGATGCAATACTGCATGTGAGGTCTCACTAAGGCAGGGCAGAGGAAGAGAACCTCCCTCAGTCCGCTGGACACCCCAGGACATTGCTATCCCATGGAGAACTTATCTACCAGGACTCCAAGGTCCTTCTCCACAGAGCTGCTCTCTGGCAGATCACCTCGTCAACTGTACTGGTGCAGTTTGCTGTTCCTTCCCAGCTGCAGGACTGTTCACTGACTCGTTAGGTTCCTGTTTGCCCAGCTTCTCTGGGCCTTGTAAAGGAAGGAAATTGTACATCAAATGACAGGTAAAGGTTAAACAGCTTCGTTTTAATCTCTTCTTAATTTGCTTCTTGCATTAGGAGGCTCATTTCACAAAAAATCGAAGGCAAAATTGATGGTAATTGTGCAACTGAAAAGGAGCAGGAGTGTTCACTGCAAACCCTGCCTTTATCACTTGGACAATTTATTTTGAAAAGCAATTCTTTTTAAAAATGATGATGCTGGCAAAAAGCCACTGCAGAGCTCTATGGATGCAGTGCTGCAGGGTGATCAGTCTGTACAACAATAGTCGCAACCAGTACTGTGCATTTCTGGGCCCCTTGCTTCAACAAAGAGATTAAGGTACTGGAGCAGCTCCAGAGGAGAGCAAAGAGGCTGAGGAAGGGACTCACTAGCCTCGTTGTTGGGTAAGAGACTTACCAGCCTCTTTGTTTTCCTCTCCAGGTTGAACAACCCCAACTCTCTCAGGCTGTCCTTGGAAAAGAGTGTCTCTAGCTCTGAGAATTTCCTGGCCTCCTCTGGTGAATATCTCTACAAAACCCACTTGAATGTGAATTTTGCATAAATAATAATGAAAAAATACTCTAAAATGACATCTATGAAAAGCAGAAGAGTGATGCTGAGTAGCCAACCTCTGCTTTAACAGAGCTTTGGACCTGATGGGGAGATGAGAGTCACAAACACCATCAGGAAGTGACAGCTTGTAATAGAAAACTTCCAGGAGACCTTCAAAAACTAAATAATCAAAAGAAACAAACAAAATACTCCTCCCCCCAAAAAAAAATAATCAAAACACCCCAACCCCAACCAAATGGCTTTTAACTTTCATTAAAAAGAATCAGTTGTAGTTGAGATAGTGAATTTATTAGACAGAATGAAACGTCCAGGTTATGCACTTTCATTACTCCTCAGCCACTTAGGACTGAGAAGAAATTGGTTAAAAGGAAATGCTCAGGAGTTCTTGAAGTTCATAAGGAAGTTATGACAATTGTCTCTTTCCTTCTGCCTCTTCCACCTCAGTTCAGGAAAGACACATTGCTGCTGGAGGGTGTCCAGCATAGAGCAACGAAGATGACAAAGGAAGTAGAGCACCTCCCTGATGAGGAAAGGCTGAGGGAGTTGGTTCTCTTGAGCTTGGAGAAGAGGAACCTGAGGGGTGACCTCATTCGTGTCTATAAATATGAGGGATGGGTACCAGGAGGATGGAGACAGGCTCTTCTCAAGGTCATCTGGTGATAGGACAAGGGGCAATGGGTGCCAGCTGGAACAGAAGAGGTTCCATATCAGTATCAGCAGGAATTTCTTCCCAGGGAGAGTGCTGGAGCATTGGAACAGGCTGCTCAGGGCAGCTGTGGAGTCTCTTTCTCTGGAGATGATCCAGCCCCGCCTAGATGTGTTCTGGTACAACTTGGTCTAGGTGTATGATTCTATGATCCTGTCTCAGAATTTCCCATGGTTTATTCCTTGCTTTCAGTTGTCCCCTAAATCCCAAAAGAAGGATTTATTTTAAGGAGCCTTGATCATTTTTGCTTGTGCTGCTGGGTTTGAGTACCTGTCTCTCTGTCTGAAACCTTTGCAGGGAATATTTTCATCAGTTTGAGCACTGAATCATAGAATCATTAGGTATCAGAAGGAACCTTGAAAGATCATCCAGTCCAATCCCCCTGCCACAGCAGGATCACCCAGACCAAATCACAGAGGAACAAAGCCTGTTCCAATGCTCCAGTATCCTCAAGGTGAAGAAGTTCCTACTGCTATGACCAGCTCAGTCTCATCTTAGGAAGAAAGCTCCCAGTTTACCTCTGCTGATAAACTGAGCTGCTGCAGACAAACATTTTGGCAATCAGACTGCTAATAAGATGCGGGAAGAGACATCAAATAGCTTGGGGATGTGTTTCATAGTACAAACATTTAATAGCATTTTAATTGCTCTTACAGGCAGTAGCACTGTTTCCTTTCTTAATAGAAAAAACATCTTATAGGTAGAAACCTATCAGTTGAACTGTTTTCAATCTCTTCTGCTGACATGCAGGACCGATTCCCAAATACATCCCATCCCATTATGACAGTCAAAGCAATCCAGGCAGCCTATTAAATACATAATTACTCTCTTTATTCACCATTTGAAAACAACAGCTTCAAAGTCCTTCAGACATGGGATTTTTATGGGGTGATTCATAACATCGGCACTGGGGAGGCCTCCCCTTTGAGTACTGTGTGCAGTTCTGGGATACTCTCTTAAAGAAAGAGATGGAGGGGCTGGAGTAGGTTCAGAGGAGCAACAAGGCTGGGGAAGGGACTGAAGGGAAAGGCTGATGAGGAGAGGCTGAGGGAGCTGGGGGTGTTGGGTCTGAAGAAGAGAAGATTCAAGAGGGACCTTATCACTCTATAACTCCCTGAAGGCAGGTGGTAGTCAGGTGGGGGCTGGGCTCTTCTTCCGAGCAACCAGCACCAGGATGAGAGGGCAGGGCAGTGTTTGACAAACTCAGTTTTACCATCATCTATTTTCTATTCCAGGTCCGTTATGCAGGGTGAAACTGTTAGGATATTAGGAATTGGAGGTAATGATTCTCATTATCTTAGATTTGTTTATGAGCTGCAAATATCCATAATGAGTTGGCTGAAGGTTTGTTTTATCAAGTTTTACGTATTTGACACGAATTGGTGATCATCTTCATGGAATGCTCCTGATGAGTGGTTTATGTCCTGAAGAATACTATATTGATCAAGATTCCATACAGAGTGTACCGTGTCATCGTGGCACATTGAATGAAGCACTCAATCACAGAATAATCCTGGTTGGAAAAGAGCTCCCAGATCCCTGAGTCCAACCATCCCCACCCCAACAAAAAACCTCAATCCCTGAGAGATTGACAAACACAAACTGACCCCCCTCTATGCTGCCACTCGAGCAGAACCCTGGCTACTCGGTTCTTCAACACCTCCAGGCATGGGGACTCCACCATCTCCCTGGGAAGGCCCTGCCACTGCCCAACCACTCTGTCTGCAAAGAATCTCTTCCTCAGATCCAATCTAACCCTCCCCTGCCTCAACTGCAGACAATGGCCCCAGATTCTGTCAGCAGTCCCCAAGGAGAAGAGGCCAACAGCCACCGCTCCACAACCTCCCTTCAGGGAGTTGGAGAGGGCAATGACTCCACAGAAATGATGTTGTTCCTCATTTCTAAATGAACCCTCCTGTGTTCTAGCTTGTGCCCATTATCCCTTGTCCTGCCACTGGACACAGCTGTAGAGAGTCTGTGTCCATCTTCCCTACAACCACCTTTACATGGAGGTATTTTGACAGCTGCTGTTTCAGTCTCTATGTTCTGGATGCCCCAAATCATCTTTAAATATCATGTAGATGTGGAGTCTGAGGAGATGGTTTAGTGTGAGTTTGGTGGAGATCAGGCTCTTCTCCCAGGCAAACAGTGGTGGGATGTGAAGGCAGGGCCTGAAGCTGCCAGGGGAGGGTTAAGGGTGCTTAGAGCCTGGACTGGACTGCCCAGGGCAGTGGGGGAGTCCCTGTATCTGGGGGTGTTAAAGGACAGCCTCGCTGTGGCCCTTAGTGCCCTGCTGTGGCTGCTGGGTAGCTGTTAGGTGCTGGGCTGGATTAGTTCAGAGGGCTTTTTCATCCTAAATTATTCTGTGATTGGAGGTGTCAGATGATGTATAAATCATGATTTTGAGAGATTTCTTTGATTCCCTGTATTGTATCTATAACTCTCCCATAATGGAGCTACCACTGCAGTGGGGTTAATAGACTGTTCACTCTGTCTTCTACTTTGCAAGAGTCACAAAAAGCTGACTTGGTTGAAGTCACAGAGTATTTCCTCCTCAGTGTCCTTCTAGCCAGTAAATTTAATCAAAGAGGAAAGTACTCAGGAGGAGGCAAAAGTAATCCTGAGTTTTATCACATCAATTGCTTCAGTGTTAATTGGCAGAACTTTGTAAGTATTTTGTGTCTTCCACTTCAGCCAGTCTGTAGGAGTTAAATGAGCTTCTTATAAATTATATCTGTTCTTCATGGTTAGAAGAAACTCATTTCAAATGATTAGGCATTGTCTGGGTTGGTCCTGTGATTTTTATGGGATAGGTGTATGTGATGAGCTTATTTATTTTTAATTGATATTTGCTTAAAAGATGCTGGAAATTAAAGTGATAGAATCATAGAATCATTAGGGATTGGAAGTGACCTTGAAAGATCATCCAGTCCAATGCCCCTTCCACAGCAGGATCAGCTAGACCAAGTCACACAGGAACACATCCAGGAGGGTCTGGAATATCTCCAGAGAAGGACATTGGGAAAACAACCCAAAAGCCCCCCAAACCCACACACCTCATGTTTCTCTACCCATAAATAAATTACTCAAAGGCACATATTTGCTGAGCTCAGGTGGGTTTCTGCCTGGAGCTTCTCAACTCTGGAAACTTCTCACAGGCAGCATTTTAGCTCCTGTTTCCATTTAGCAGACTTCTGGCTGGCTGAAACCATGACAGAAATCTATTTCACTTCTTTTGCTGTTCATACTCTTTATTGTTAGTATTTATAATATGGTATTGTCTAGCAGTCAGCCTCACTGTATCCCATCTGTATAGGATCATAGAATACTTAGAGATGGGAAGGGACCTCAAAAGGTCATCCAGTCCAATCCTCCTGCCACAGCAGAATCACCCAGACCAAGTCACACAGGAACATATATAGGATCAGGACAGCACATAGAACTGATTTTCCAAGCAGATCTCCTGATTGTCCCTCCTTCTGGATTAAATTTGCCTTTTAGGGGTTTTGATTCTGGTTTTTTTTTTTTTTTTTTGGAGGGAGGTTAGGTAGCTTTCTCTGAGTAATGGTGAAAAATCACATTGGAAGGAGAATTACAGTGGAAACTCCTATAAAAATAAAGTATTTTGGTATAAGAAGAAACATGAGTCATAAAGACTCATTTAAACCAGTAACAGGAGAGGAAAGGGTGTTGGTGAGGCATGGCACTCTGAAACAAAACCTAATGACTAGGTAGGAACTTAATGGGAAGGATAATTTGAAGTCATTGCAAACAAAGATCTCATTTATCCAGTCAACTCCATCTCAGTCCTTTGGAGAGGAAGGACTGAATTAGTTTGTTTTTTTTCCCATTGTTCTGCTGAATTGCTTACTTTTTAATGCCAAGAATAAGGACTTAATAGATAAAGACTCAAGGGCTTGTTGCTGCCAAGGTGTCTGATTGTCACAGATACCCTGCTTGTTATAATCTGGTACAGGGTCAGAGTTTTGGTGGTTTTCACCTGTTAGGAACTCAGATCTCTTGCAAGTGCTTGTAAAGCTCATGGAAATGCAGATTTTGCAGTCCCTCTTTCATTCATCAGGCAGTGAGATCAGAAACAACAATCAGCTGCTCCTTCTGCTTCATTAGGCTTGGAGACACTAACTCAAGGGCTGCACCTCACTGCACCAGTGCTTGTAATTAACTAGGAGGCCTGGGATTGGAAGAGTCATAAATAGCCAGCTAGTGTCTAGGAAACACTCTTTAGATTTAGTCAGAAGCATTGGGTCCTAATCCTTACTCCAATTAATATTTTAAGATATGGAAGCTCAACTGTGGAGATGAAAAGGTAGAGGGTTTTTTTTTGTATTCTGGTCTTATAGCTACTGGATCTTCCTGGGGTCTTAGAGAGAATAATTTGTCTGAGGAAAGGTTTAAAGTTTTAATTTTTTTCTGTGAAAGTCTGAATTGTTAGAAATATCAGAAGCAGCTTCTTCCAGTGAGGGTAACAGAGCACTAGAACAGGCTGCCTAGGGGGGTTGTGGAGTCTCCTTCTCTGGAGACATTGAAGACGCGCTTGGATGTGTTCCTGTGCAGCTTAGTCTGGGTGATGCTGCTGTGGCAGGAGGATTGGACTGGATGATCTTTTGAGGTCCCTTCTGATCCCTAATCCTTCTATGATTCTATGAAATATTCTCCTCTGTTTTAGCTATGAAAACTGCTCTCCCTGTCAGATGGCTTTGTGAGTCTGAAAACCTCTGTAACTGAGCTGAAGTTAATTTAGAGACTTTAATGCCAACCTGAAGTGGTGCTACTTAGGGTGAAATTTGCTCCAAAAATGTCCTTGGACATAAGTGAAGGTGCTGGTTATGATAAAATTGCTCAACGTTTCTTCACTGCCACCATTAGAACGAAAAACTTCAGGGATATGGCTAGCTGGCTTGCAGTAATTAAAGCAATTTCTTATTGTAACCTCGCTTCAGTCAGGCGTAGCTGAGGACTGAAATTAACTTTTGCTAAATTCCAGTCTTCCACTCCATGGAGGTTTTTTGAAGTGTGAGAGTATTAGGATGATTTTTTTTTTTTATTGCTTATTTTACCCTGCTGTAGAATTTTTGGGGATTCATCTTTCTCATTTAAGTCAGTTCTCTTGGAAACCTTTTGCATGAGTTTCTCGTTTGAATGTGGATGAGCTAATTCTTTTCAAAGTAGGGTGTAGGTGTTGGATTGGATTTGGGGTGCCTTGCCAAGTGCTCTTGTCATTTATGGTTATAATAAATATTTGTTAGAACTGCTGGCAGAATTCCTAGAGGAAATAACCTGATACTACACATCTAGTATTGATTGTAGGACTAGATGCAGAAGTCAGGATAGTGAGTTAAGTGCTGAGAAATGGTTTGTAGGAGTTTCTGGTATTCATGGGCTCTGTCTGTCTGTGCGCATTTTGGTTGGGAATTTTTTTAATGGATTTGCTTTAAAAAATATCAATTGTGTGCAGTTCTGGGCCCCTCGGTCCAGGAAGGACACAGTGTTGCTGGAGGAAGTAGAACAGCTCTCTTATAAGGGTAGGCTGAGGGAGCTGAGTCTCTTGAGTTCGGAGAAGAGGAGGCTGAGGAGAGATCTCATTCATGTCTATAAGGATGTGAGGGGTGGGTGTCAGGAGGGTGGAGCCAGGCTCTTCTCAAGGTCATCTGGGGATAGGACAAGGAGCAGTGGGTGCCAGCTGGAACAGGGGAGTTTCCATATCAATCTCAGCAGGAACCTCTTCTTCCCAGGGAGGGTACCAGAGCATTGGAACAGGCTGCACAGGGGCGCTGTGGAGTCTCCTCTGAGACGTTCCAGACCCGCCTGGATGTGTTCTTGTGTGACTTGGTCTAGGGAATCCTACTGTGGCAGGAGGATTGGACTGGATGATCTTTCGCAGTCTCTTCTGATCCCTAATGATTCTATGAAAATACAGGTTGATGTAGAAGTCAAGAGCCACAGCCCTAACTTCGAGGGTTAAATTGTAATGTTTGAATTACTTTTCTCTGCCTCTAGTCCTATAGAATCAACGAGCTTGCAAACGACCTTCAAGATCATCACATCCAACGCTACAACCCCCAACTACTAACTCATCTCCTGGGAAGGTGCTTCTACCCCCTCCCTGGGCAGCCTGTTCCAAGGCCTCCCCACAGTTGCTGGGAAGAAGTTTTTCCTCAGATCCAATGCCCGGCTCAACCTGGCTCCATTTCCTTCTCTTGTTTAAAGAAGTTCCAGATGTGTAAGCCTTTAGTGACTGCTTAACCAAGATCTCTAGCGTTACTAGTACAGTTCTAAAGCTACTAAATAGTTACAAGCAGAGTAGGATGCAATGCAGCCCTTGAATTCCATCTTGCCAGGTGCTTTGCAATTCAGCCCTTATTACAACTGATAATGTTGCATGGTTGTTCTTGGCTCTCTGGTTTATCTGTGTTTGTGGAGGATTGTTTAGCTGCCTATAAACTCCCATCACAGAGGAAGGTGGAAAGGTAGAAGTAGAGCATTTTTTGGCTTTCTGGTTTGATTACTCACTGTGTTGCTGTGTATGTGCAGGTGGTGAAACATGAATAAGGCCATAACCGTTATGTTCACTTACTGTGCCGTTTGGGAAACACAGATGCTAACTCTATAATAACAAGGTGATTCTTGTGGTAATGCTCCTGCTGTTAGATCTTTCTGCTATTACAGTAATTTGATGCTGTAGCACATGTAAGATGTGTTCCTAGGAACTTGTATAGCACCTCCCTTATGAGGAAAGGTTGAGGGAGCTGGGTCTCAAGAGCTTGGAGAAGAGGAGGCTGAAGGGTGACCTCATACATGTCTATAAAGATGTGAGGGGTGGGGAAGATGGAGCTAAGCTATTCTCAATGTCATCTGGAGTTAGGACAAGGGGCAATGGGTGCCAACTGAAACAAAGGAGCTTCCATATCAATATCAGCAGGAACTTCTTCTGAGGGAAGGTACCAGAGCACTGGAACAGGCTGCCCAGGGGGGTTGGGGAGTCTCCTTCTCTGGAGATGTTCCAGACCCGCCTGGATGTGTTCCAGTGTGACTTGGTCTGGGTCATCCTGCTGTGGCAGAGGGATTGGACAGGATGATCTTTCGAGGTCCCTTGTGATCCCTAGTGATTCAATGATTCTAACTGCATTGTAGCTAGTTTGTTATGAATGTTGTTTTCAAACTTGTTGCCATCTCAACTAAGAAGTGAGGGTTATATTTCACTACCTCAATTCTCATTTTCAATATTGGGTTTGCATTTCACTGTCTCAAATCTCATTTGTGATATTCTCATTTCGGGAGCTCAAAGATAGTTCTTATTTGACTTTCGGACAAATGTGTTTGCTCTGCATCACGAACAGCTGTACTTAACGTTGGCTTAATAACCCCCAGCAGAGCTACAGACAATGAGTGGCTGGTGAGCAGCCTGCCATAGAGGGACCTGGCAGCACTGGGTGACATCCAATGAACGGGAGCCAGCAGGGTCCCCAGGTGGCACCAAAGGCCAATGGCATCCTGGCTTGGATCAACACTAGTGTGGCCAGCAGGACTAGGGATGTCATTCTCCCCCTGGACTGGGCACTGGGGAGGCATCCCCTTGAATGCTAGGAACAGTTCTGGGGTGCTTACTTCAAGAAAGAGATGGAGGGGCTGAAGCAGGTCCAGAGGAGCAATGATGCTGGGGAAGGGCCAGAGGTAAACTCTTGCAGAGGGCCTGAGGGAGCTGGGGTTGTTTAGCATGGAGGCAGGCAGACTCAGGGGGACCTTGTAGGGGGACCCTTTTCTCTCTATGTGTTTAAAATTCTGTAGCCTCATCAATGATTATATTGAGCAGGACTGCCCTTCTTCTGCTTTTGGTTTTGCAGCATGAAGGGGAAGCCCTTCAGAAACCCACCTAGATGACCTATACTTGAGTTGTTTGAAAGAGTGTGGCGAGTATAGGACTATGTCAAGTGGCCAAGAGTCATGGACCTTGTAGGAAGGTTGGTGTCACCACAGGAATAAAAAACTGAGACACAAACAATACAGACTGAGGTAGGGTGTCATTTCTTCATCAATTCATGACTTGTACCTTCAGCAGCTGAACTAGCGGAACCTACATTGACCTTCCCATCTGTGGGAATTTTTGAGAGAATCCATCTACGGTGGTTCTGAATCTCAAGCCAAGGGTTTAACTTATGGGGAGCCTGCAGATGCAGTGCAAAGTGTTCCTGATGACACGATGCAGCCACTATTTAATTCTAATATACCATTGTATTATAAAGATTGAGAGGAGGAGGAATACATTACCGAGCATCAAGGAGAGAATACAAAATGCTGATGAGATGAGACTGGAAAGAAGTGGAAATAAATTTTCAGTAGGTTTGAAGGTGCTTAAGACAGTTCAAGGGATATTGCTGTGCTCTTGCAAGTGTTTATGCTGAAGATTCAGTGCAAGACAATGTTCCTTATTAATGCAGTTGTATTTCTTTCTTGAGGTAACATAGAATTGCACAATCATTTAGGCTGGAAAACATCCCTGAGCTCCTCCAGCCCAGCACCCACATCAGGGCGCTCAGGGCCACAGCCAGGCTGCCCTTCAACCCCTCCAGACACAGAGACTCCCCCACTGCCCAGGGCAGTCCAGTCCACGCTCTGAGCACCCTTTCCATGAGGAAGGGCTTCCCAATATCCAACCTAACTCTCCCCTGGCAAACTCAGGCCCTGCCCTCTCATGCTGGTGCTGGTTGCCTGGGTGAAGTGCCCAACCCAAACCTCACTACGACCTCCCTTCAGGTAGTTGGAGAGAGAGAGAAGGTCCCCCCCTGAGTCTCCTCCAGGCTAAACCCTCCCATCTCCCTCAGCCTCTCCTCATCAGCCTTTCCCTCCAGTCCTTTCCCTAGCCTCCTTGCTCCTCTAGACTTGCTCCAGCCACTCAATCTCTTTCTTGAGGATACCGACGGACCCAGCACTGCCCCCAAGAATCAAGGAGGTGCCTCCCCAGTGCAGGGGTATAATGACGTCCCCAGTCCTGTTGGCCACACTAGTGCTGATCCAAGCCAGGATGCCATTGGCCTTTGGTGCCCCCTGGGGACCCTGCTGGCTCCCGTTCATTGGGTGTCACCCAGTGCTGCCCGGTCTCACTCTGCCAGGCTTCTCTGTAGCCACTCATCCCCCATTCTGTAGCTCCATGGGGTTCTTATGGTCAAAGTGTAGGATCTTGCCCTTGGCCCTGTTCAACCTCATCCCGTTGGGCTCTGTCCACTGCCCCAGCCTGTCCAGACAGTTCAGAGTTTCACTGAAAAATGCTGTTTACATTGGTTTATTATTCTTTTAAAATTTATTAACAACTTTATTTGGGCTATGATTCAATTAACTAAACAATTACAGCCCCACACAGATAGTTTGGGTGAATGGTTTAAAAGAACTGAGATCAGACATTTCTGCATTATATTTAGCTTTGTTCCCCTTTGTATTTTTAACTTTGCATCGTTTGCCCAAATGTCATAATCACTGTTTTGCTCATAATCTGAACTGTTCTAATTAGCAGTCTCGCTTGCTGCATTGGATTTCTTTGAAGTCCACAAGTCAGCCTTTTTTCCCAGTTGTTTTTGTATAAATTAAGTAGAATTGGGTTACTTTGCTTTGGTCTTTGTCGCGAAAGTGAAGTGGGTTTTCATCATCAAACATACAACTAATTGCTATCTTTCCTAGAAGCCATTTGCAGAATCACTGAGTCATTAAGGTTGGAATAGAACTCCAAGCTCAACCAGTTCAACCATCACACTAACCCCACTCTGCCCACTACACCCTGCTTCCCAGGGCCACAGCTACTCCTTGTTTGACCCCTCCAGGAATGGTGGCTCCATCTCCTCCCTGGGCAGCCTGAGCACACTGTCTGGGAAGAGATTTTGTTTGATGTCCAACCTAACCCTCCCCTGGCATAACCTGAAGCTCTTGTTCTATTGCTGATGTCTTGGGAAAAGAGATCAGCACCCACCTCTCTGCACCCTCCAACCAGGTTGCTGTAAAGACCAGTAAGGTCTCTCTTCAGCCTCCTCCAGACTAAACACCCCTGGCTCACTCAGCCACTTCTCATCAGCCCTGTCCTCCAGACCCTTCCCCAGCTTCATTGCCCTTTCCTGTACTGGCTCCTTCCCCTCAATGACCTCCTTCTATTGAGGTGCCCTAAACTGCCCCCTGTACTCAAGATGAGGCCTCCCCAGTGACCAGTACAGTGGGGCAATCACTTCTCTAGTCCTGCTGACCACACTAGAACAACTTGGCTTCTCAAAATTCAACATTAAGTGGAATAAGATATCCAGTTCAAACATTGTAGTAAAAAACCCTTAGGTCACTAACAGAGCTTTGAGAAGTTGTCCATGTTCATGATGAATTCTCTGTGGAAATTTCTCAGTGAGCAGGAGTCAGATTTTCATCTCAAACGTAGTTAAAATTATTTATTTTTAAGTAAATAAGTTTCATCCCACACTGATTTCACATCTCATTTAAGTTCATTAAGCCCTAATAAGCATGAAGTATCTGAACTGCTTCATTTCTTGTTGTCTTCATTTTAAAATTGTTATACATAGTAAAAACAAAATAAATGGGGCAGATGTCTTCTTTTTTTAATCTGTAATTGAAAGATAGAAAAGATTGTCATAGAATCATTAGGGGTTGGAAGGGGCCTGGAAAGATCATCCAGTCCAAGCCCCCTGCCACAGCAGGATCACCCATACCGAGTCCAGAAGGATTTCAAACGTATCCACCAGAGGAGACCCCACAGCCCCCTGGGCAGTCCCCTCCTGTGCCCTGTCACCCTCACTGGGAAGAAGTTACAGAATTACAGAATCAGTCAGGGTTGGTAGGGACCACAGAATCATCCAGTTCCAACCACCCTGCCATGGGCGGGGACACCCGACCCTAGAGCAGGCTGGTCAGAAGTTGCACATAAACAAATCTAGGTGGGTCTGGAATATCTCCAGAGAAGGAGACTCCACAATGCCCCTGGGCAGCCTGTTCCAGTGCTCTGGTACCTTCCCTGGGAAGAAGGTCCTGCTGATATTGATATGGAAACTCCTCTGTTCCAGCTGGCACCCATTGCCCCTTGTCCTATCACTAGATGACCTTGAGAAGAGCCTGGCTTCATCTTCCAGACACCCACCCCTCACATCTTTATAGACATGAATGAGGTCTCCCCTCAGCGTCCTCTACTCCAAGCTCAAGAGCCCCAGCTCCCTCAGCCTTTCCTCACCAGAGAGGTGCTCTGTTTCTTTCATTACCTTCGTTGCTCTATGCTGGACACCCTCCAGCAACTCTGTGTCCTTCTGGAACTGATGAGTCTAGAACTAGACACAGTACTCCAGATGATGTTTAGAAATTATTTAGATTTTAAATATGTCACAAATCAATTCTATTTGAGATGAGGAACTTGGATCTTCCCATGATGATTGTAAGAAGCATGCTTGTTCTAGATAAGCATTTTACAAGCCAGTTCTACACGTTATCACAGACTGTTAGGGATTGGAAGGGACCTGGAGAGAAACCTCCCCAGGCAGCTTCAAGCCCTGCCTTCTCATTCTATCACTAGTTGTCTGGGAGTAGAGCCTGATCCCTACCTATCTACAGCCTCCCTTCAGAGAGTTGGAGAGAAGGAGAAGGTCCTCCCCTGAGTCTCCTCTTGTCCAGGCTAAATACCCCCAGCTCCCTCAGCCTCTCTCAATCATTAGAGTAGGAAAGGCTGATAAAGGGATCATTGGTGTCTTAGCCCCATTGTGTCTGACAAAATGAAGAAGAAACTGTGTACTTCCTCCTCACATGAGCAGAGTGCTTTTATTTGAATGCAGAGGTATCCATTCGTCCACAGCGAGAGGCAGAGTTTGCTTTAGATGTAGTTTCCATGAGTCATTCCTCTGCAAAATCCTTTGGCCATCTGCTGCTAGCCAATCAATCCTCCTTTTAATTTCCATTAATTCTTGTCTGAAAGATTGAGGAAATCCAGCCAGCTGTTGGATATAAATGCTTTGTCCACATTGAGAGCACACGTGAGACTTTTTATCACCCTTTGCTTTGGTGAGGTGGGGAGTGGGGGGATGATAATCAAAAGCAATTGCAGTAATGTTCTGTGTGTTGAGGAGACAGACTTTGAGAATTAACTCCTTGAGGAATTAAGAAGTAAAATCACAGCATCTTTGAGGCTGGAAAAGTCCTCTGAGCTCCTCCAGCCCAGGACCTAACGTTGCTACATAAGCTAGACCAGGGCACTAAGGGCCACAGCCCAGCTGTCCTTCAAAACATCCAGATACAGGGACTCCAGAGACTCCTCCACTACCCTGGGCAGTCCAGTCTATGCTCTGACCACCCTTTCTGTGAGGAAGGGCTTCCTAACATCCAACCTAACCCTCCCCTGACAGCTTCAGGCCCTGCCCTATCATCCTGGTGCTGGTTGCCTGGGAGAAGAGCCTGACCCCCACCTGACTGCAACCTCCCTTCAGGGAGTTACAGAAAGGGAGAAGGCCCCCCCCTGAATCTCCTCCTGGCTAAACCCCTCCAGCTCATCATCCTTTCCCTCCACTCCCTTCCTCAGCTTCCTTGCTCCTCTGCACCTGCTCCAGCCACTCCATCTCTTTCTTGAAGCAAGAGGCCTGGAACTGCTCCCAGGACACAGGGGTTCACCAGTACCAGTACTCTAATAGTCCAGTAATTCTGTGCTAATATAAGACCACAACATCTCTTTTGCTTTTAATATGACTACTTCTACCAGAGGGAGTGAAACAACTCTGTAACAGGTCAAAGCTATCAAGGAACATGTAGCGGCATTGAGGTAGGGGAGAGATGTGCGATCCTATTCTGTGACTGTTTCTTGAGGTTCTAAGTTCTTCTGAAAAGACATAATTTCTCTTTGAGGCAGATTTCTCTTTGGCATTAGAGAAATAATCATTTAAAGAAATGGGATGGAATTTTAGTGTCAGGTGGTAAAAGGGCAGTAACAAAAACCGCCTCTGGGAAGCTGCTGTTAAACAGTTCCTGTTGATGGCAAAGTATTTCCACCTTGACTAAATATTTATCTTTGTAGCTTACAAAACCCTAAAACACTGCAGGAAAGGATTACAGTTCATGATTGATGGGGAAATTCTGCTTAGAGGGCTCCCCTTGTGAAAACAGTCATCATCAGTGTTGTGTGATGAGAACTTGCTATGAAGAAAGATACTGAGTGGATTTCATTCTGGTTTAAAATACTCTTCTCAAGTCTGTTTTTATTGTTCTGAAGTGGTTTTCTTCTTCGGACACAACCACCCCAGGCACTGTTACAGGCTGGGGGATAAGGGGATCCAAACCTGCCCAGCAGAACAGGACCTGAGTATGCTGGCAGACAGCTGGCTTTATAGGAGCCAGCAGGTGCCCAGGTGGCCAAAAAGGCAAACAGCATCCTGGCCTGGATCAGGAAGAGTGTGGGCAGCAGGATTCTTGATAGGGAAGACATGATGATGCTGGAACGGGTCCAGAGCAGAGCTACCAAGCTCGGGAAGGGTTGAGAGAACCAGTCGTATTCTTCTCTTCAAGAGAAGTTGAGGGAGCTGGGGAGAGTTAGTTTGAAGGAGGCTGAGGGGGACCTCCTTGCCCTCTCCAACTGCCTGAAGGGAGGTTGTGGAGCGGTGGCTGTTGGCCTCTTATCCTTGGGGACTGCTGACAGAAACAGGGACAATGGTCTGCACCTGAGGCAGAGGACCGTTGGATTTGATCTGAGGAAGAGATTCTTTGCAGAGTGGTTGGGCACTGGCAGGACCTTCCCAGGGAGGTGGTGGAGTCCCCATGCCTGGAGGTGCTGAAGAACTGTGTAGCCATGGTGCTTCACACCCTGCTCGACTGGCAGCATGGAGGGGGTCAGTTTGTTTTAGTCTCAGGGACTGAGGTTTTTTATTGGGGTGGGGATGGTTGGACTTGGGAAGATGGGAGCTCTCCTTTCCAGCCAGCATTATCCTGTAGCAATCCAGAAAGCATCTTGAGAAAGAGACAGATGGCAAACGTTCATGTTTTAATGAGCACTGATCCAGACTGTGGGGACTCGGGGATCTAGGAGGCCTTTCCGACAAGGATTATCCTGTGGTTCTATGAGATTATGGGTGGAGAAATATACAGATTCTGTGGTTCTCATAGAAATTATTATGCTGGTTCATAGATTGATACAGTAGTTGAGGTTGGAAGGGGTCTCAAAGATCATCTAGTTCCAACCCCCCTGCCGTGAGCAGGGAGGGACACCTTCCACTAGAACAGGATGCTCAAGGACCCAGCCAATCTGGCCTTGAACACTTCCAGGGAGCTGGGGGGCAGCCACAACCTCCCTGGGCAACCTGGTCCAGGGTCTCAGCTCCCTCCTGGTGAAGAACTTTCTCCTGACTTCCAGTCTAAACCTTCCCTCTTCCAGCTGGAAACCATTCCCCCTGCTCCTACCACTGGTGTCAGACCACTATGGTTAGGATTCATTCTGGTGTAGATTCACAGGTAATCTGCGTGCCCTTTTACTTGAGTTTAACTTTACAAATACTGTTATCACTCTTGTGTTGCCAAAGCATTGTGTTCTCTTGTGTCTCTGTGAGAAGGGTGTAGATAGCAGACCAGTACAGAACTATGATGTTCATCCTGGAAGTATTGTTTATGCCTTTTCCTTAGGCTGGCAGCTGATACCCAGTTTCCTCACGTACTCCCTGTGACCTTGGTGCAGCATAGCTCAGGTTTCTCTGAATTGTTTGAGCTTGTACTGCAGTAGTGCTTCCAAGATGAATAACTCTGGAGAATGTGATATTTACTTCTTTTTTCTCCCCTCCTAGTTTCACAACCCTTAAACAAAATCCCACAAAGACCTAATGACATGATAGTGTAGAGGGTCTCGGGATGTAGCTGGTTCTGAGCTGAATTTACCAGTTTCTGAAATTGTCCAGTGGTCAAATGACTGTTCTGTACCTGAACGGGCTCACAAACAGGCAGCCAGGGTGTTTGAGTTGCTGGGGTAGTGGTTAGAGGTTGTAGGGTGGATGCTTGGACTTCATGATCTTGAAGGTCTTTTCCAGCCTTGATGATTCTGTGATTCGACCCTGTTTACATGAAAACAGAGTATCAGGACTTGTGATTAAGAGGTGAAACACTGTTCCTGTGGCTCCAGATAAGACTGAGCACCATGTATTGTGTAATTAAGTACAATTCTTATTTCTTAGGATTTATAGTTTAGTGACATCAAAATTGTTAAGAGCATTTTAACTGCTAATATTTGAGTTGTCATGGGCCAAGGCTGAGCTGGCCACAGGATCACAGAGTGTTAGGGATCAGAAGGGGCCTCATTGGTCATCCAGTTTAATCGCCCTGCCACAGCAGCATCTCTGAGATCCAGTTGCACAGGAACAGTTCAAGCATCCCTGCTCATGGCAGAGGGAATTGAACTAGATGACCTTTAAGGTCCCTTCTAACCTGAACCATTCTATGAATCATCTCCAGAGAAGGAGACTCCACAACAATCCCACTGGGCAGTCTGTTCCAGATGAATGACAGATACTCTCTATGAATCCCTTCCCTTCCCTAAAGGGGCAAGAGAAAGGAAATTAAGGACAGTTAGGGATCAACAAAGAAAACAAAAACTGCTTTAATGAAAATAATATGAAATTTATATGAAGATCAATAAAGTGACTTCTTCAGATCTTTACTGGAGAAACTATAAGCAAGAGTCTTCTAGCACACCAGTGTACTGATACTGCAGTAGTAACTGCGAACACCAAGAGTTATAATTTGTAGAAACAACCATGGTCTGCACAAAGATGCTGTTAACTGCAGAAAGTGCAGTGATGTATAGCATATTGAGCTGGAAAGTCACATCCCAGACAGCATCACAGAGTGATTGAGGCTGGAGAAGACCTCTAAGATTGCAGCATCACAGAGTTTTAGGGATTGGAAGGGATCCTAAAAGATCATCCAATCCAATACCCCTGCCACACAAGGGACAGCCCAAGGTGGGGGGTGGTGTTGGTTGAAAATAGAGAAGGAGACTCTACAACCTCCCTGGGCAGCCCCCTCCTGTGTCCTGTCACGCTTACTGGGAAGCACAGAGAATCATAGAATACTTAGGGATCAGAAGGGACCTTGAAAGACCATACAGTCCAATCCCCTGCTACAGCAGGATCACCTAGACTAATTCACACAGGAACACATCCAGGCGGGTCTGAAACGTCTCCAGAGAAGGAGACTCCACAACCCCCCTGGACAGCCTGGTCCCAGTGCCCTGGGAAGACGTTCCTGCTGATATTGAGATGGAACCTCTTCTGTTCCAGCTGGCACCCATTGCCCCTTGTCCTACCACCAGATGACCTTGAGAAGAGCCTGGCTCCATCCTCATGACACCTACCCCTCACATCTTCATAGACATGAATGAGGTCACCCTTCAGCCTCCTCTTCTCCAAGCTCAAGAGGCCCAGCTCCCTCAGCCTTTCCTCAGAACGATGAAGAATTGAAGTCCTCAACACTGAAGTGTTCAGCTTTGAGAGCACGCTGACTTTAAGTACAGTAATAGAAGTCCTGACAAGTACATCTGCTACAGAGCAAAATGTAAAGCAGCCTGTATTCTGCCTGACTACTATATATGTTAGCTAAGAGAACCCAGCCACTACTCTTCCCCTCCTCAAAAGCCAAAGCCAGAAAGATACAGCATCTCCAAATAGATGGAGCAGCTGCAGGGCCCAGAACTCTCATATTTCACTACCATGATAAAAATCCCTCTCTTTTATTTACAACATAGCTGCAACAAGGAAAGGTTTGGATGTTGATCCCAGTTTATCAAGGAATTTTGATTGAATTGCGGTAATTCTGAGTGTCCTGGGCACTGAGGAGGCCTCCCCTCGAGTCCTGGGCACAGTGCTGGGTCCTTCCCTCCAAAGAATAGATGGAGGGGCTGGAGCAGGTTCAGAGGAGCAAGGAGGCTGGGGAGGGGACTGGAGGGAAAGGCTGATGAGGAGAGGCTGAGGTAGGTGGGGGTGTTTAGCCTGGGGAAGAGGAGACTCCGGGGGGACCTTTCTCTCTGTAACTCTCTGAAGGGAGGTTTCAGTCAGGTGGGGGTCAGGCTCTTCCCCCCGACTCAACCAGTGCCAGAATGAGAGGGCAGGGCCTGAGGCTGCTACAGGAGGGTTTGGTTGGGTGTTAGGAAGCCCTTCCTCAGGGAAAGGGTGCTCAGAGCCTGGACTGGACTGCTCAGGGCCGTGGGGGAGTCCCTGTGCCTAGCTGTGTTGAAGGACAGCCTGGCTATGGCCCCGAGTGCCCTGGTGTGTCTAATATGGTGATGCTAGGCCCCAGGCTGTGCTGGATGAGCTCACAGGGCTTTGCCAGCCTCAGTAATTCTGTGAAGTAGTAACAGACCTAGTGTTTAGTTACTCAAACTCAAAAATATTAGAAAAAAAAAGGAAACATTTGACTGTTTCCTTGAATTTAGTCCAATTCTCTGCTGCTATATCCTTGTTACCTAGGAAACAGCTGAAATTTGGGTTTTTCTATGCTATTATACAGTAAGAGTCTAGAGGATGTTAGCCTGTGCTAAGGAAAAAGATCTCCTGAATCATTAATATTCCTGGAGTATCTCTATCACCAGGAAAGTTATCAACTGCTGAGACACAACTGCATTCTCAAGTATTTGTAGGTTTAAGCGGAGCTGTATTGATAGAGTGCAAATGGTTCCCACAAAGTAATTTTTCCTTCAAAATTAACTCTGAAACTCCCAAAAGTGTCAACTAATTTTCAGTAGACCATAGCATAGATGAACTGTTCAATATTCCAACAAGATAAAACCGTACTCAGATCTTTGGGAAACAGAATAAGCCATATGCCAACCATGAAGAGTATACCCATTCATTCTGAATGTATAGAATCAGTGAACCACAGAGTTATTAGGGTTGGAAAAGACCACCAAGATCATCCACTCCAACTATCACCCTGTCCACTAAACCCTGCTCCCCAGGACCACAGCTACTCATTTTTTTTTTTTGAGCCCCTCCAGGGACTGCGACTCCTCCCCGCCCCCCCCTTCCCTGGGCAGCCTGTTCCAAACCCTGAGCACTCTGTCAGGGAAGAGATTTCTCCTGATGGTCAATCTGACCGTCCCCTGGCACCACTTGAGGCAGTTTCCACTTGTTCTGTTGCTGATGACTTGGGAGAAGAGACCAGCACCCACCTCTCTGTACCCTCCTACCAGGTAGCTGTAAAGAGCAATAAGGTCTCCCCTCAGCCTCCTCATCTCCAGACTAAACAACCCCAGCTCCCTCAACCACTCCTCATCAACTGTGTACTCCAGGCCCTTCCCCAGCTTCATTGCCCTTCTCTGCACCCATTCCAGCCTCTCAATGTCCTTCTTGAATTGATGTGCCTAGAACTCACCCCAGTACTCAAGATGAGGTCTCCCCAGTGCCCAGTACACAGGGATAATCACTTCTCTAGTCCTGCTGGTTACACTGTTCCTGATCCAGACCAGGATGCCATTGGCCGCCTTACCTACATGGGCACCCTGCTGGCTCCTGTTCATCCACTGTCAATCAGCACCCCTATGTCCTCTTCCACTGAGCAGCTTTCCAGCCCCGTTTTCCCAGCCTGGAGCATTGCAGAGCGATATTTTTCAATCATAGCTGAAGACACTGTTCACTCTTAATCAGATTAGATTTTCAAGATGCAGTCTCCACAGATGAGGTAGGAAAGCTATAACCTTACTTGTAGCCCTATCAGCAACACATGACATCAACCAAAGTCACTCCGGTTTGCTGGAAAGAATCTTAAGGCTTAGAAATCTTATTCTCCAATATCTACCTCTTCTTTGCCAGTGTAGAGCAATGCAGATGATGAAGGAAGTAAAACACCTCCTTTGTGAGGAAAGGCTGAGGGACTGGGGCTCTTCAGCTTGGAGAAGAGGAGGCTGAGAGGTACCATCATTCATGTCTATAAAGATGTGAGGGGTGAGTGTCAGGAGGATGGAGCCAGGCTCTTCTCAAGGTCATCTAGTGATAGGACAAGGGGCAATGGGTGCAAGTGGAACAAAGGAGGTTCCACATAAA
>VZRI01010140.1:0-20123 GCA_013397515.1 Upupa epops | reverse complement strand
AGGCGTGGAAATCACAACCCCCCCCACAAACCCAGTCGGTTTCTCTCCAAAGAAGTGAAGCAATGCTGTATTATTGTACTGCAAGAAGTTTTACAGTTTCCTTAGCGGAGGACTGGTTCTATTCATGAATTTTGCTCTCTTGTTCATGTGAGGATGTTTTCCTCCTTGTTTCACTCCTGAGAAGTGAGGAGGTTGAGAGGAGACCTCATTACTCTACAACTACCTGAAAGGTTGTTATAGAGCAGTTGGTGCTGGTCTCTCCTCACTCTTTTTGATAGAACAAGAGGGGAGGGGTTCAAACTACTACAGGGGAGTGTTAGACTGGACATTAGGAACAATTTTTTCACAGCAAATTTAGTCAGGGCTTGGCACAGGCTCCCCAGGGAGGGTATTGAGTCCCCATCCTTGGAAGGGTTTGAACATCATTTAGATGTGGTGCTGGGGAATCTGGTTTAAGGGTGAATGTTGTAGAGTTGATGGTTGAACTTGATGACCCCAGGGGTCTTTTCCAACCTGAATGAATCTGTAAAGCAAATGTGATGACTCCAGGAGTCTTTTCCAACCTGAATGAATCTGTAAAGCAAATGTAAAGTACTGGAGATACGCTGTAATGTGTTTTGGTTTAACACAAGGAGTGACTGTAATTGCTATGTGTGACTATAGTCACTGTTGCTGTAGCAATTGCTGCTTTATGTGAGACTTTACAATGGAAAAAATAAATTAGATTTTGACAGAGGCACAGTAGAGCTGAGGAAAATGTCTTCCCTGCAGCTCTCTAGCTCCCAAGAGAGCAGTGCAGAAGTCTGTCCCCTTTTGTAGAGCATCTCTGCTCAACCCTGGGGTCAGCTCACTGCCCTGGAGGACTGATGGGAGAAAATCTATGAAACAAAGTGCATTAAGCTGGAATGGGTCCAGAGCAGAGCTACCAAGCTCAGGAGGAGATTAGAGAGGCAACTGTCTGAGGAGAGGCTGAGAGAGCTGTGCAGGGTTAGTTTGGAGAAGAGGAGGCTGAGGTGGGACCTCACTGCCCTCTACAACTTCCTAAAGGGAGGTTATGGAGGGCTGGCTGTTGGCCTCTTGTCCTTGGGGACTACTGGCAGAAGCAGGGGCCATGGTCTGCAATTGAGTCAGGGGAGGGTTATATTGGATCTGAGGAAGAGATTCTTTGCAGAGTGGTTGGGCAGTGGCAGGGCCTTCCTAGGGAGGTGGTGGTGTCCCTATGCCTGGAGGTGTTGAAGAACTGTGCCTCGTAAAGCAACACCATTGTTATAAAAATCATAATGCTGTTTGGGTTTTTTGTGTTTTGGGATTAATTTTTGTTTAAAAAGAAAGCAAATTTGAAGTAATATTGTGTTGTGTATTTCCAGGAGATAAATGCAGACCTACTGAATACACCAAAGTCAAGAACATCATACTGGATATACAGAACCGGAGACGTGTGGCTCAAGCAAGAGACAAAGCCATTGAAGGGAAAATGGCTTTAAAGAAGCTTGTTGTAGATCAAATGTTTAATGATTTTGATTCAGATAAAAATGGACTGTTGGACATTAATGAACTATCTCAGGTAAGAGCTAAATTCTCTTCCCATGAGCACAGTAGCTGTTCAATTATCTTTGGCCGGAGTGCCACACATGGATTGTTATGTCTTAGGATGCATTCAGAAGTTTGAATAGAGTGCTCTGAAAATGCTTTAGGGCATTAGAACCTTATAGATTGGTTGACTATGCGTTGTGTTACTCTCTAAAATATGTGCCCTGAACTTGTACCTGTACAGCTGTAGTTTAGAGCTTGAAAACAACTTGAAAACAACTCAAATTATTTTAAATTATATAAATATTTTTATTTCTATTTATAATACAAAATTATTTCTAACGTAAATAAACTCTAGGCATGTGAATCCTTTCTATAGAATAATATAATTCTTAGGGATCGGAAGGGACCTCAAAAGATTATCCAGTCCAATCTCCCTGCCACAGCACGAGCACCTAGACCAAGTTGCACAGGAACACATCCAGGTGGGTCTGGAACGTCTCCAGAGAAGGAGACTCCACAACCCCCCTTGGCAGCCTGTTCCAATGCTCCGTTACCCTCTCTGGGAAGTAGGTCCTTCTGATATTGATATGGAACCTCCTCTGTTCCACCTTGCACCCATTGTCCCTTGTCCTATCACCAGATGATCTTGAGAAGAGCCTGGCTCCATCCTCCAGACATGTACCCCTCACATCTTTATAGACGTGAATGAGGTCACCCCTCAGCTTCCTCTTCTCCAAGCTCAAGAGACCCAGCTCTCTCAGCCTTTCCTCATCATTGAGGTCCTCTGTTTACTTCATCATCTTCTTTCCTTTATGCTGGATACTCCTCAGCAGGTCTGTGTCCTTCTGGAACTGAGGGGCCCACTAGTGGTCTCACTGGTCTCACTAGTGCAGAGTAGAGAGGGAGAAGAACCTTTCTGAATCCACTAACCACTCCCCTTCTAATCCCCTCCCAGGATGCTGTTGGCCCTCTTGGCCACAAGAGTACATTGCTGGCTCATAGTCAACTTGCTGACCACTAGGACCCCCAGGTTACTTTCTCCTCCACTGCTCTCCAACAGGTCAATCCCCTACCTATCTTGGTCCCTGGGGTTGTTCTTGCCCAGATGCCAGACTCTACACTGACCCTTGTTGTACCTCATTCCATTTCCCTCTGCCCAGCTCTCTAGCCTGTCCAGATCTAGTTGAATGGCAGCACAGTCTGCTGGGGGATCGGCAACTTCTTCTGTGCTTAGTTGGGATTAGTGAAACTAGTTGGACCGAAGTTAGATTATTAGTCTGAATTGGAAATTGCTCTTTATTTTAGCTGTTGAAAATAGGTTGGTTTGTTACCATAGTCTCATGCAACCCATTATTTTAGCTTTTAAATGCTTTCATGTTATACTTTTTTCCAGCTATGGAAACAGGCACAAGAGCCTTAAAACACGTTGTGCTTTCTCTGTTTATTAAATTTTGCTGTAGGAACGACAAATAATTCAGTCTAAAGCATAATGTAAATGAATTTTGTTGTCATGGAATCCTAGAATTAATGATTCAGGTTGGAAAAGACCCTTGGGAGCATCCAGTCCAACTACTAACCCTACTCTACCAAGGGCACCACTAGAGCAGGGCTCTCAGCACCACTTCTCAATGATCTTTAAGCACCTCCAAGGCCTGACTGCTCTTTCAGTGACAAAGTGCTTCCTGCTATCCAGCTTAACCCTCCCCTGTTGCAGCTTGAGGCCAGTCCCTCTTGTTCTATCACTAATGACTTGTGAGAAGAGACCAGCACCCACCTCTCTACACTGTCTCCAGCTGTAGAGTTGATGAGGTCTACCCTCAGCCTTTTCTTCCTCAGGCTGAACAGCCCTAGTTCCTGTAGTTTGTTACTGTTTTGAGACACAATAAACCAACCTTTTGCCCTCAGAAGTCATTGTGAGCAGAGAACAGCTCCATCTATTTCTTGTGAAGCCTTTTTGGTAGCAGGATTTCTGGCTGAGAATCTTTTTCAATTGAGAAGGAACCACGGCATCACCTCAGTGAAACCTCTGCAACTCCATATTTGTTTATCTTCGCTTTCATCTGAAGGAGGAAGATTTTAGCAGTGTATTTACCGAAAGCAACCTGAGTGTGTGACTCAGTTCTCTCTGAAGAAGATACCCCAAAAGGTGACAAAAGACACGAGAGCAATACCCTCAAATGAGAGGCATTGTTTTCAGAGTGTCATCTTCGATTGATGAAAACTCACCCCTATGTTTTCTTCGTCCTCCTGTGGTTTAGGCAATGAACGTGTTTTCTTCTTGAAGAGAATAGAAGCTGGATAAATCAAGATTGTTTTGCAAGATGGGATTAGATTCCTGCTCTTTTGTGTCCTTAGTGCACGTGACAGCTTGCTCCTACAAGGATATGCTGAGGGAGCTAGTTGTTCAGCTTGGAGAAGAGAAGGCTCTGGAGGAACCAGGTAGTGACCTTCCAGTCCCTGAAGGAGCCTGCAGGAAGGCTGGAGAGAGAGACTGGAGGTCTGGAGTGATAGAATGAGGGGCAGTGGCTTCACATTAGAGAAGGGTAGATTTGAACTGGATGTTGGGAAGGAGTTCTTGAGCAGGAGGGGGCTTGAGGCTCCATCCTTGGAGAAATTCAAGGGGAGGCTAGATAAGGCTCTGGTTATCCTGATCGAGTTGAGGATGTCCCTACTTTTTGCAGGGGGTTTGGACTGGATGCCCTTTGGAGGTCTTTTCCATCCTGAATCACTCTGTGATTTTTAAGGTGTGGAATTGCTATGGTAGGAAAAAAGTTCAGCCTCATTGTGGATGCCATATCTAGATGGTCTCGATTCATGACGTGAGAAAGGTCCCTGCTGCTGAGAGAGTGCTGGGATCATTAATCCCTTGAGAATGTGATTGTTAAGAGACAATGGTGGAAGGTTGTTATAAAGGTCTTTTGAATTTCCCCAGAAAGTTCTGGATGCAGGAAGAATTAATACTCCACCCCAGGAAAAAACAACCCCAAAGCAGGAATTTTTATGGAAAGAAATACTTCAAATAGTCAGCAAATTTGAAAGGAAAATTCCAATATTTCACTGATCAATCAGCAGTTGTCTTTTTTTTATTTTATTTCAGTTTTCAGAGATCTTGGTAGAATTTTTTCATGACTTTGTACTCTTAGAGAGTTTTCCAGTTAAAATAATGGGTGCAAGCTGGAGCAGAGGAGGTTCCATCTAGATATCAGCAGGAACTTCTTCCCAGGGAAGGTACTGAAGCATTGGAACAGGCAGCCCAGGGGGGTTGTGGAGTCCTCTTCTCTGGAGACATTCCAGACCTACCTGGACATTTATAGATTCATAGAATGGTTCAGGTTGGAAGGGATTTTCAAGTTCATCCACTACCAACCCCCCTGCCAGGAGCAGGAACAGCCCCCACTAGACCAGGGTGCTCACGGCCCCAGCCAGTCTGGCCTTGAACACTTACAGGGAGGGAGCAGCCACAACCTCCCTGGGCAAGGTGGTCCAGTGTCTCAGCACCCTTCTGGTGAAGAACTTCCTCCTGACTTCCAGTCTAAACCTCCCCTCTTTCAGCTGGAAACCATTCCCCCTGCTCCCACCACTCCAAGCCCTTGGAAACAGCCCCAAACCAGCTTTCCTGGAGCCCCCTTCAGGGACTGGAAGGTTGCTCTGAGATCTCCCTGGAATCTCCTCTTCTCTAGGCTGAACAGCCCCAGCTCTCTCAGCCTGTCCTCATAGGGGAGGTGCTCCAGCCCTCCCCTCATCCTCATGGCCCTTCTCTGGACCTGTTTCAACAACTCCATCTCTTTCCTGTATTGGGGCTCCATAACTGGATGCAGTCCTGCAGATGGGGTCTCATGAGAGCGGAATAGAGGGGGAGGATCCCCTCCCTCGACCCACTGGTCACACTTCTCTTCACAGATCATCACAGAACATTACAGATAGGAAGGCACCTCGAAAGATCATCCAGTCCAATCCCCCTGCCTCACCAGGATCACCCAGACCAAGTCCAGGCAGGATATGTTCCTGTGTGACTTGGTCTAGGTGGTCTCCTGCTGTAGCAGTGAGATTGGACTGGATGATCTTTTGAGGTGCCTTCTGATCCCTAATAATTCTATGATTCACCCGTGTTACACGGGGTGAATATCAGACCATGCAATCTGTGATGAAGACGAAAAAGCAGAGGATCTATGTAGCTCTGTGCATGCTCAGTGAATAGGGTTTTTTTTTTCGCGTATAAATTATTCTAACTTGATTGCTGTGAGCAAGTCTAACACATTTAATGCTCTACTTTACAAATCCTCTATTGGCAAGTCAGATGTGGCTTGGTTTTTAAAAGAAAATACCAATGAGGTATTTTCGACTTTTAGACTACTCTGCTTTGACAGATAGGTCCTTCTCTGCTTTGAGTAGTATGGCCGAGCCCTGAGAGCTGTGGGGAACGGGGTTCAATCCAGTTGGCAACCAGTCACAAGCGGTGTCCCTCAGTGCTCAGTGTTGGAAGAAGTGTGGGTTNGCTCAGTGTTGGAAGCAGTGTGGTTTAGCATCTTTGTCACTGACCTGGATGAGAGGATTGAATGCACCTTCAGTAAATTTGCAGATGATGAAAAATTAAGCTTCAGTGTGGATCTGCTGGAGGGTAGGGAGGCTCTGCAGAGAAACTGGACAGGAAGAAGCAATGGGCTGAAGCAAACAGGATGAGGTTGAACAGGGCCAAGGGCAGGGTCCACACTTTGGCCACAAGAACCACCTGCAGCTACAGACTAGGGGATGAGTGGCTGGAGAGCAGCCTGGCAGAGAGGGACCTGGCAGCACTGGGTGGTAACCAACTGAACAGGAGCCAGCAGGGTGCCCAGGTGGCACCAAAGGCCAATGGCATCCTGGCTTGAATCAGCACTAGTGTGGCTAGCAGGACTAAGAATGTCATTCTTCTGTCCTGGGCACTGGGGAGACCACACCCTGAGGTCTGAGTCCAGTTTTGGTCACCACAGTATCAAAAGGACATTCAGGAGCTGAAGCAGGGCCAGAGAAGGGAAGAAGGCTGGGGAGAGGGCTGGAGAACAGGCCCTGTGAGGAGCAGCTGAGGTTAACTGGGGTTGTTTAGTCTATAGAAGAGGAGGCTGAGAGGAGACCTTGCTGCTCTCAATAGCTACCTGAAAGGAGATTGTAGCGAGGCTACTGCTGGTCTATTCTCCCAAATTTCTAATGCTAGGAGGAGGGGAAATGGCCTCAAGCTGTATCAGTGGAGGGTTAGATTTGATCTGAGGAAGAAGTTCTTTGCTGAGAGAGTTGTTGGGCACTGGCAGAGGCTGCCCAGGGAGGTGGTGGAGTCCCCATCCCTGGAGGGATTTAACAACTGAGTAGTTAGAGCACTTGAGGTCATGGTCTAGGGATTGGGGAGCTGTTGGGATGAGGGATGTTGGGATTGGTGATCCTAGAGGTCCTGTCCAACATGAGGGTTCTATGATTCTGTCCTAACTGGAGTGTCTATATTGCTAAAAGTGAGGCTGACATAAGTCATCTGTCATCAGATGACACCAGACATCAGAAGACAGAACTGTCAACATCTTCGTCACCCTTGGTTCTCACATAAATGGAACATTGTTAGAAGACTTCTAGTAGAACAGAGCCATTTGTTGGAAGGGCTTGGATTGGATTTGGTTTAAATGTCTGTTCTAAGAATTGAAATGAACCTAAAGTAAAGAATGAAAATTGTTTCTGTTGATGAGCTATGACTATTCAGTCAGTAACAGACTCCCTTGTTTATCCGTTGTCTTTTATGCAAAAGCACACTGGAATTAACCAAGTTATAAATGGAATGTCAGCATTCCTATTGCTGTGCACTGCTTGATTACTCCCTATTATTGTTTCTGTGTAGAAGAGGAAAAAACATCAGCATTACCATGTGAGACATGGGAATAAAATGCGCTTTCCTATTAATACCTTTAGGGTCCTCAGCAACGTGTGATCATTGCAAAATCTATCTGCTGTTTCATTTTCTAGACTTTAATTTCTCAGGTGTTAGTTGGGGAAAAAATCTGTGCCTAGAGTCTGAGAAGAAATGTTTTTAACCCAGAGGATCTTAGACACCAGATTGTATTGGGACTATAGAGTGATTTACTAATGCAGAATATAGAAGAGTTTCTTAAGCTGAGGTAACTAGAATGCGGTTACTTTACCCAGTAACCTCAAGGTTAGGTCATGGTAACAATGCTTCTTCAGTTGCTTCTCCCAATTCTTGAGCTTGGAGAAGAAGAGGCTGAGGGGTGACCTCATTCATGTCTATAAAGATGTGAGGGGTAGGTGTCAGGAGGATGGAGCCAGGCTCTTCTCAAGGTCATCTGGTGATAGGACAAGGGGCAATGGGTGCCAGCTGGAACAGAGGAGTTTCCATATCAATATCAGCAGGAACTTCTTCCCAGGGAGGGTACCAGATGACTGGAGCAGGCTTCCCAGGGTGGTTGTGGAGTCTCCTTCTCTGGAGAAGTTCCAGACCCACCTGAATGTGTTCCTGTGCGACTTGGTCGATGTTGTATTAGGCGCATGCAGGCTTGCGGGATGTGACGTGGTAGGTCCTCTATTCTGCTTCATCAGGTCTAGGAGATCCTGCTGTGGCAAGGGGATTGGACTGGATGATCTTTCAAGGTCCCCTCTGATCCCTAATGAGTCTATGATTCAGTTCTGTGAAACCCAGCAGGAAGGAGGGTAGCTGGACCAAGCTTAATTTCCTGGGTAGCTCCAGGGGATGGTGTTAAGTGGAAAGTAAAGTATAATGTGCAGGATTGAGTTTGCCACTCTGTCCTACACCATCATCTGATCTAATAGGAATCTTAGACATGGGATTTTATTCTATCTGTCCTACAGTTTTATTTAAAAACTCTTAAGATCTTGGTTTTGGCTGAAGCAAAAAAAAGCCCAGGTGCCTGATGTGAATGTGTGCAGCCCTGATTTGAAAACATTAAGCAGTCCCAGGATTTAAGGGTCATTGTTGTTGTAATACCCTTTCTTAGTTGTTTTCAGAGGTTTTACTCATCTTTCCTATTCTTTAACTTTGGCCAAACTGAAGTAGTCTTTGTGAGGATTTGACCAAAAACCATATCAAACCATATTTGACCAAAAACCATATCAAACCCAAACAAATGAAAGCAAACCCCCCAAAAACAGCGAAGGCTGATTTTTTTTTTTTTCCCTCTTCTCTTCTGATATGAAGGGTCTGCAGCAGCCTTCCAGTGACTTTCTTGGATCCTTTCTTGTTAGGGATTGGAAGAGACCTTGAAAGATCATCCAGTCCAACCTCCATGCCACATCAGGAGCCCTCACTGTTTCAGTCGCACAGGAGCAGTCCAGGAGGGTTTGAAACATCTCCAGAGAAGGAGACTCCACAACCCTCCTGGGCAGCCCTTTCCAGGGCTCTAGCACCCTCACTGGGCAGAAGTTGCTTCTCCTCTGGATGTGGAACCTCCTGTGTTCCAGCTGACACTCGGTTGAACTCTGTTTTTCCCAATTGAAGAGCCCCAGCTCCCTCAGCCTTTCCTCAGCAGGGAGATGCTCCACTCCCTTCATCATTCTTCTGGCTCTGTGCTGGACTCTCTCAAGGAGCTGTGTCCCCTTCTGGAACTGAAGGGATCATTCATTGATTTCAAATTTAAAAATGTATTTTCATTGATTTTCAAATTTCAAGGCCTTTGGTTTTACCTCCAGTTCTGTTGCAGGAAAGGCAAAACTTCCTTGTTTTTCAGAACCTCTCATATTTCTCCCAGTGAGGGTGCTGAGACACTGGACCACGTTGCCCAGGGAGATTGTGGCTGCCCCCTCCCTGGAAATGTTCAAGGCCAGATTGGCTGGGGCCTTCAGCACCCTGGTCTAGTGGGGAGCGTTCTTGCTTATGGCAAGGGGGTTGGAACTGGATGATCTTGAACATCCCTTTCAATCTCAACCATTCTACTGATCTATGAATCAGTACCTGTTTCAATGTCCCCGCTGAGAAGCTGAAGCCTTTGCAGGTCAGCTCCTTCTATAACAGGTTTTGGGAATGGATGAAACCTATCCAGAGCTTCTGAAGAGGTTTATCCAGTTAGTAGGGTGAAGGGAGTTTAGTTGAATTCTTCTTGAAAATGTTTATGTTTTCATTGTAATTGTTTTATGTGGTTAGGAATTAGAGGAAAAAGGTTTGACACCTTTGTTGGGGAATTATTATCTCGTCTATATTAATATTGATTCTTGACCTTTCCTCTGCATGAACAGTAAAATCAGCGTTCACATGCAGGCCTTTCTTCATTTGTCTGTCTATCCCCTCTAAACATATTCTATCTAAATTTTATTAAAACCAGGCAATCTCAATGAGTCTGCCCTAACTTTTTAAGGGCGAAGCTGCATTAACTTTTAAACCAGCAATAAATAATAGCAAAGTAACTTGAAATCCCTGACTTTACACAGTCGCAGTCCACTGCACCCCAGCAACCTCAAAATGATCTATTAAACCATTATTAGAAACAATTAATTATACGAGAGAACTCGAAGCGCTCAAATGTAATTTCATGGTTATAATTTTCTTGTCAGGTAATAAAATGGGATGAGTTTGGCAAGGATCTCTCTGACTGCTCTCTGTTCGATTTGCTGAAATATGATGATTATAACGGTGACAAGCACCTAGCTCTGGAAGAACTCTACAGAGCTTTTCGTAAGTAAAGATTATCCTATTCTTCTTTCACTTTGCCTTTCTCTCTCTTGTTTTGTTTTCCTAAAACAGTGTTCTTTTATCTTTATTTGATGCCTACTGATGAGGGCTGGAGTACAGGCTGAGAGAGCTGGGGTTGTTCAGCCTCAAGAAGGGAACCTGATGAAGTGACCTTCCAATCCCTGAAAAGAGCTGTCAGAAGGCTGGGGAAGGCTCTTCCCAAGGGCAGGGAATGGTAGGACGAGGGGTCATAGTTTTGAAGCTGGAAAAGGGCAGAGTGAGGCTGGACAGGAGGAAAAAGCTCTTGAATCTGAGGGTGAGGGATCCCCGGACCAGGCTGCCCAGAGAGGGGTTGGAGGCTCCATCCTTGGAGCCGTTCAAGGTCAGGCTGGATGTGCCTCTGTGCAACCTGTTCTGCTGAGTGCTGGCCCTGCTTGTTGCAGGGGGGATGGAGCAGATAAAGGTCCTTTCCATCCCTAGGTTTCTATGAACCTGTGATATTTTTAAGCAATGACTGTAATTTAACACTCAAGATTCAGCAGAGAGCTTCTTAGCAGAAATCAATGAGATCTATTAATGTGCAAATCTCTGAGACATTTCAGTAATGGGGAATTCACAGATGATCTTCATAATACTTGTAGTCTGGACAAAAAGAGGCTGAGAGGAGACCTAATAGCTCTTTACAGCTACCTGAAAGGAGAGAGGTGGAGGTCAGTCTCTCAAGTCTCCAGTGATAGAACAAGAGGAAACGGCCTCATGTGGAGAGGGTTAGGTTGGCTATCAGGAGAAATCTCTTCCCTGACAGAGTGCTCAGGGGTTGGAACAGGCTTCCCAGAGTGAGCAGTGGAGTTGCTGTCCCTGGAGGGGTTCAAACAATGAGTAGATGTGTGACCCTAGGGAAGAGAGTTTTAGTGGGCAGGGTGTGGTTGGGGTGATGGTCATACTGGATGAGCTTGAAGGTCTCTTCTATCTATGCAGTGATTCTATGGCAATGTCAATGTGCATTGACAAGGCTGTGTTGCACACAAAGGCGACATAGTATAGTCAGGAGATAATCAATAGAGCCAAAAGAGCTCAAGCCTTTCCCCACACCCTGTGTTTCTGAGTGCTGAGGAGAGCATTCCTGACAAACCCAGCACAAGTTTATCACTTCTATTTGATTCCTTCACAGGACTCAGAGAGACCTAGATTTGTAGCTGGGCTGGGTATTTGTTCTCTGTACGGCAAACCAGTGCAGTTCATGAAAGCATATTTACCAGATCATTAGGGATTGGAAGAGACCTCAAAAGATCACTTGGGTATTGCTCAGTGAGTAGGAGAAAGAAGTGGCTTGGAGCTTTTATATTGTATACTGCATTCAATACAGGATTTATCCCTATTCTTTCTTATATCTAGATTAGAATTGATGATTCCTCCCCCCTTTACCAACCTCAGTTCACTAAGACTGAATCTTGAAACCTGACTTTGGAACCAAAATGCTGTTCTTCCATCCTCACAACCTGGCAGCAGAGCAGATCACGTTTGTGCTCAGCTATTCCTGTAATGACAGTCTGATTATGCATTGACTGGGCCGTTAATACATCTTCATTTTGAGTCATTACAGCCTGTTCCTTTTAGTCTTCTTGTACTTTATCTTTGGACAACTGACAGCACGCAGCCACTTTGGATGATGGCAAATGAAAAATTATTCCAAACTACTCATAGAATTTAAAAATGAAGCTGTAATAAATGGATCTGAGGAATAGAAATGGCTGCATGGGAAGCACCAAGAATGGACATGAAATTGAGAAAGAATCACTAAAAATTTGGAGCTTTAGATTCTGTTTTATGAGGAAAGGCTGAGGGAGATGGGTCTCTTGAGCTTGGAGAAGAGGAGGCTGAGGGGTGACATCATTCATGTCTATAAAGAGCCAGGCTCTTCTCAAGATCATCTGGTGCTAGGACAAGGGGCAATGGGTGCCAGCTGGAACAGAGGAGGTTCCATCTCAATATCAGCAGGAACTTCTTCCCAGGGAGGGTACTGGCACACTGGAACAGGCTGCCCAGGGGGGTTGTGGAGTCTCTTTCTCTGGAGAGTTTCCAGACCCACCTGGATGTGTTCCTGTGTGACTTACTCTAGGTGATTGTGCTGTGGCAGGGGGATTGGACTAGATGATCTTTCCGCGTTCCTTCTGACCCCAAAGGATTCCACGATTCTCTGTATATCTAGCAGAAATGGTGATTTTTTTGGTTCAACTGAGCTGAATTTTTCCTAAAAAACTCAAAAACCCTGTGATCCTGATATTGTCTTACTGCAGTGTCCTCACACTCATGGTCTGTCCTCTGAACTGCTTACTAAATGTGCAGAAAAGTATTCACCTTTCGCATCCTATCCTCAGTCCTGCTGCTTCTCTGCCAGTTGAAGGACTTGGACTGAGTAACTGAAGGGTCAGACTGTAAACCTCGCAAACAGGAGACTATAGCCAAGAAACAGGTAGGGGGAGAGGGGAACAGTGGGAGATATTAGGATGCTGTGACAAGTGAGATAAATTACAAACCTGACTTCCCAACACATACAGAATTAAATAGCATCTACAGAAATGAGCCCATGCATTATCATACAAGTATGGGTTGCACATGGAAATCTGTTATGTGTGTAGATCACAGAGTAATCCTGGTTGGAAAGGACCTCCCAGATCCCTGAATCCAACCATCCCCACTCCAACAACAACCCTCAATCCCTGAGAGACTGACAAACACAACCTGACCCCCTCTGTGCTGCCACTTGAGCAGGGTGTGAAGCATCATGGCTACATGGTTCTTCAACACCTCCAGGCATGGGGACTCCACCACCTCCCTGAGAAGGCCCTGCCACTGCGCAATTACTCTGTCTTCAAAGAATCTCTTCCTCAGATCCAATCTAACCCTCGCCTGCCTCAACTGCAGGCCATTGCTCCTGCTTCTGTCAGCAGTCACCAAGAAGAAGAGGTCAACAGCCACCCTTCTACAACCTCCCTTCATGTTGGTTGCTCTACTCTGGGCCAGTTCCACCATCTCCATGCCTTTCCTATCATGAGGGGCGTGGTGGCCATACAGCATTAGGGTGCTGTTCGGAAATGCTGAAACCATGTACTAGCAGTGGTGTGACATTGTCCTGAGACATAAGACTTTGTTGTGGGACTCTTTTGTATCCTTATAAACAACTGCAGACATGAGCCGCTGTATGTTTTCAACGGACTTTTGAGTAACTGTCAAGGGTTAGTACTGGGCTGGCCACTCGAGAAATGGCAGATGCTCTCTGTTAACCCCTCTTCCTTCTCAGTGCAGAAGTCCAGAGGAGGCCATGAAGAAGATCAGAGGGCTGGAGCCCCTTTGCTAAGAGGACAGGCTGAGAGGGTTGGGATTGTTCAGTCTGGAGAAGGGAAGTCTCTGAGGGAACCTTGTAGTGACCTTCCAGTACTTGAAGTGGCTACAGGAAAACTGGTGAGGGGCTGTTCGCAAGGATGTGCAGCGCCAGAATGAGGTGCAGTGATTTTAAACCAGAGCAGGAGAGATCAAGTGTGGATGTTATAAAAACCTTCTTGACATTGATGCTGGTGAAACCCTGATGGTAGAAGCTCCATCTGGGAGACATTCAAAGTCAGGCTTGATGGGGCTTTAGGCAACCTGTTCTAGTTAGAGATGTTCCTGCTCACTGCATTGGGACTGGACTAGATGAGCTTCAAAGGTCCCTTCCAACCCAACACACTATATGGTTCTGTGATTCTAAGTATAAATGCTGATCTGTCGAAGAGTCCCTATCACTTCACGTGGTAAAAAAGCAGTGGCACTGTGAGACAGGATCTGGTGGTCATGGAGGGGTTGGGCTGAAGGTTGGACTGGATGTTCTTAGGAAGTTCTTCCCAACCATAATTATTGTGTTCAGGTCTCTACTTGTTTAACCACTTCCTGTAAAGTTTCTCTCTCAAACATGACCGATCTTCATCACATTTGTTTTACTGGACTGTTTTTCTTCGCCAACCAGCAAAAAATTTTCTATTAGGGACTGTTTGTGCCTTCTGAATCTGCATTGGTAGCCAAAACCCTAAGATGAATGAAACAAGAAAGAATGAGCAAGAGGCAATGGTGATTCTTCAAAGCTTTATCTTCTATAAACTAAACCTCAACCTCTATACCTCTTAGTTAAAGGATTCTCTTCCTTTTTAATGTCTCCTATGGTGCCAAAGTAATTCCATGTTTAATGTAAGCACTCGGCTGGTGGTTTGTTTCTTTTCTAGAGTAAATAACTATGTATTCTCCTCCACAAAGAGGCTTCTAAAATGCAATTTCAAAACAGGAGTTTCGGGAGGACTTCATGCTTGGTTGTAAAACCTCAAGGCCAGCGAGAAGCGAGTAAATAGTGATGTATTATTCTGTTTGAATGCTGCTCAGCAGGTGCAGATAAGTAGTCTCTTCCCCTGTGATTGCAGTAGAAAAGAATGATGTTGATTTAGTCATTTATTAATGGAATTGATTTAATACAGTGAACGCAATAATGGTATTGTAATAAAACTGAATCACAGCAGCACAGAGTTATTGAGGATGGCAAAGCCCTCTGAGCTCATCCAGCCCAACCTGGGGCCTAACATCACCCCATCAGCCGGACCATGGCAGTCAGGGCCACAGCCAGAAGATTGTCCCTTCAACACCTCCAGACAAGGGGACTCCCCCACTGCCTTGAGCAGTCCAGTCCAGGCTCTGAGCACCCTTTCCTAACATCCAACCTAACCCTCCACTGGTGCAGCTTCAGGCCCTTCACTCTCATCCTGGCCCTGGGTGCCTGGGAGAAGAGCGTGACCCCCATCTGATGACAACTGCCTTTTAGGGAGTTGTAGAGAGGGAGAAGAGGTCCCCTGCGAATCTCCTGTTCTCCAGGCTAAACACCCCCAGGTCCCTCAGCCTCTCCTCAACAGCCTTTCCCTCCAGTCTCTTACTCAGCTTCCTTGGTCTCANGGACTGGATGACTTTTCAAGGTCCTTCCAAACCCCACCACTCTGTGATATATCTCTCTATATATAGGTGTATAGACAGGTTTTATAGATCTATCTCTATAAAATGAGTTAAATTTGTAATTGATAATATGTCATCTTAAGGTATGGCACTTAAAAATCATCAACTATTGCTATTTCAAAATGTAGAAGCCATCTGAGAAACTTCTGAAGCTGCCAGGGGAGGGTTAGGTTGGATGTTAGGAAGCCCTTCCTCGCAGAAAGTGTGCTTAGACCCTGGGTTGGACTGGCCAGGGCAGTGAGGGTGTCCCCATGTCTGGAGGTGTTGAAGGGCAGCCTGACTGTGGCCCTTAGCACCCTGGTGTGGCTGATGGGATGATGTCAGGTGGTGGGCTGGGCTGACTGAGCTCAGAGGGCTTTTTCAGCCTCAGTAATGCTGTGATTTGGTGGAATGCTAAGCTGTTAGTGTATGTTGCCTGTTCAGGTATATATCAGTGCAGGAGCTAATAGTTTTTAATTGATTTTAACAAACCTTGACAGCATTCATTCAAAACATTTGAGAATATCAAAGTAGCCCTGCAAAGCTGAACTTTTTCCCTGTTTTCACATTTGTCCTCATTTTTACCTTCCTTCTGGATCAACACCAAATGAAAGGTATCGTCTAGGGGGACACTGTCACATCACACCTTGTTCGTGCTTGTCATGGTGCTTTGATGAAGTATCATATCCATCATTTCGCATAGCCCTGCTGCTGTCTCTTCTAGGCTGTCGAATATTTGCAGACACTCAGGTAAATTAAGAACTGGATAAAAAGTGTCAGAAGACACCAGTCACATTTAGATCCATAGAATCCGTAACNTCAGTACTGCCAGGTGCCTTTGTGCCAGTCTCTATGACTTGGTAGAGTCAAGTTGACTTCTTAACATTATTCTGAAGTCCACAAAGCATTGAGAATACTCAATACAAATCCTCAAAATACACAGTATGAGCTCCTAATTACTACATTTAATGTGGAAAGTGAGACTGAGCTCTGGAGCTATGATGACTTTCCAATAGGACACAGGTTAACAACAGCAGAGGAATGGTTTTCTCAGGGAAAATATTCCCTCTTCTGCTACCTTTAATTATTGTTCCACAAAATCTGTTGTTTATTAGATAGTGCTGATATGTAACTGCCTGCATGAACCTCCAAAACCACCAGGTACCATCCCTCTGAGCTATTTGACTCAGTGGCAATGGTTTTCTATACCCATTTATCTAATTTCTACCTGAGCTACGTGTCTTTTCAATATGAAGTTTCTCATCTGGAAAAGATTGCATCCTCTTCCAATGAGTGGGCATTATCGATCCTTTCAAACGAGTAAATATTTAAGGTATTAAATATTGTTTCCCGGGTGGAATGAGTGTGCCTGAAATACCTCACATATCACTGAGTCAACTCATTCTCATGCTAAGTGATTTCCATGTGATCATAAGCATGTTTATTCAGAGCTTCTCTAGGGAGGAGAGCTTCCTTTGTTTGTTTTGTTTGATTTGTTGGTGGGTTTTTTCATGGTGGTGGTTTTCTGTGGGGTTTTTGGTCATAGAGGTATCTTTTAATTATATATATCATAGAATCATATCTTAGAATCATTAGGGATTGGAAGGGACCTTGAAAGATCATCCAGTCCAATCCCCCTGCCACGGTAGGATCTCTTAGACTAAGTTGCAGAGGAACACACACAGGCAGGTCTGGAACGTCTCCAGAGAAGGAGACTCCCAAATGCTCTTTCCTAAGGCCAAATAGGTTGAAATGGAATACTCATAAAACTTAATTCCGTTGGGATGATGAAGAAATGCGTTGCTGTTCCATCAGTTTCTAATTTGTCCTTTGTGCAAAGGATGGGTGCCAAAGGTTTCTATTTCCTTCATCGTCATGAAGCAACAAATTGAAGTCTGTTGTAGGTTTGCATGAGTAGATGAATTATGTCATGAGGTAGGAGATAAACAAGTGAGGAGATTTTGTGTTTGGTTGAGAGAGCTGGGGCTGTGCAGCCTGGAGAAGAGGAGACTCTGGGGAGGTCTCAGAGCAGCCTTCCAGTCCCTGAAGGGGGCTACAGGAAAGCTGGGGAAGGGCTGTTTCCAAGGGCTTGGAGTGGTAGGAGCAGGAGGAATGGTTTCCAAGTGGAAGAGAGGAGGTTTAGACTGGAAATCAGGAGGAAGTTTTTCACCAGGAGGATGCTGCAACACTGGACCAGGTTGCCCAGGGAGGTTGTGGCTGCCCCCCAGCTCCCTGGAAGTGTTGAAGGCCAGATTGGCTGGGGCCTTGAGCACCCTGTTCTGATGGGGGCTGTCCCTGCTCCTGGCAGGGGATTGAAACTGGATGATCTTGAAGGTCCCTTTCAACCTCAACCATTCTGTGACTCTATGAACCTTCAGTTCTGCCAACCTCTAATCCTCTCAGTACATTTTGCTTGGCTCAGTACTGTCTGTTGCTAGACAGAGTGCCGTAACATAGGTTTGTGGAGGATAAACACTGGAACCAAACACCTTAGTTACACAGTTGTTTGTTTATGCCATCCTAAATAAATTCCTTAGTAACCATTTGAGGTTTCCTACCTGGTTTTTGTTTCTACTTATAGAAGGTAAATTGTTTGGAAATGATGTGCTGTGTGACGTGCTCGAGATCTCTTCAGTGATTATAGGTAGCTTCCTATGTGCTGTCCTTGCCTAATAATTACTAGATTTGAGGAGTGTGGCATACCAAAGTTTAAGCTGCTACAGTTCCATATGGAATACAGCATATAAACTGAGCTTAAACTGTTATATTCCATACAACATTTGCCAGCTCTGTGGTTTGGGGTGAAAGAATATCAAGCTCTGAACAGGAGCCAACAGGATGCCCAGGTGGCCAAGAAAGCCAGTATCATCCTGGCTTGGATCAGCGGTAATGTGGCCAGCGGGAGTAATGAGGTGATTTTTCTCCTGTTCTCAGCACAAGTGAGGCCTCATCTTAAGTACTGGGGTCAGTTCTGGGCACCTCAACTCAAGAGGGCTGCAGTGGGTGCAGAGAAGGGCAATGAAGCTGGTGAAGATACTAGACAAGACATCTGAAGAAGAGTGGCTGAGGGAGCTGGGACTCTTCAGTCTGAAGAAGGAGGAGGCTGAGGGAAGACATCAGCTTCTACAACTACCTGACGGGACAGTATAGAGACGTGGGTGGTGGTCTCTTCTCACAGGTCATTAGTGATAGAACAAGAGGGGCTGGCCTCAAGCATAAGCAGGGGAGGGTTAGGCTGGACAGTAAGGAACATTTTAACCCTGAAAGAGCAGTCAGGGCTTGGCACAGGCTTCCCAGGCAGAGGGTTGAGTCCCCATCCCTGGAGGGGTTTACAGATGGGTTAGATGTGATGATCTTGGTAGCATAGGGTTAGTGGTTGGACTTGATGATCCCAAGATTCTATTTCAACCTGAATGACTCTGTGTTTCTACTGCAGTCTGTCAAAACTGTTTTTATGATCTCAGATAATTATTCTCTCAACTGTGACACTAGTTGCAGTTTATTACTCCTTTGTGGCTTCCTAACTGCTCAGAAACAAGCATTTCATAATTGCCTAGCACCATTATTTATGCATGAGGGAGATAGATTGCAGGTGGATTCAGTAGGAGCATTGATGTAGGGGTAGGCTATAGGTTTGTGATGAAGTTGTTCATCATGCTAACTCCATTCCCTCTGACCACTAGAACTCTTATTTATTTCATTAGTATAATTCTATGTTTTCTATACAGCCTCAAAATATATTTCCAGATGTAGATTAGATACTTTTGGATTAGAAAAAACCTGCTCTTCTAACATCATAGAATAATAGAATCACTAGGGTTTGGGAGGGACCTCGAATGATCATCCAGTCCAATCCCCCTGCCACAGCAGGATCACCTAGACCAAGTCCAGGAGGGTTTCAAATGTCCCCAGAGAAGGAGAACCCAGAACGCCCCACGGGCAGCCCCCTCCAGAGCTCCATCACCTTCACTGGGAGTTATAGAATCACAGAATCAGTCAGAGTCAGAAGAGACCACAGGATCATCCAGTTCCAACCCCCCTGCCATGGGCAGGGACACCCTTCCCTAGATCAGGCTGGCCAGAGCCTCATCCAGACCACCCTTAAACACCTCCAGGGACAGAGCCCCAACCATCTCCCTGAGCAACCCATTCCCAGGCTCTCCTCACTGTCCCGGTGGGGGGAGAACTTCCTCCTCACACCATGTCTAAATCTCCCCATCTCCAGCTTTGCTCCATTCCCCCTAGTCCTGTTGGTACCCTTCAGATATGCCAGAGTTCTCTCCACCCAACTCCGCCTTCTCCTGCTGGAAGGAATTCCAGCGACTGGAATGAGGTGTAACTCGTTTTGTGCTGGAAGAATATTTGATGCAGGAATACTACAAACCAACCAAACTGATGACACCTTACTACTGCCAGAATGACATTTCCATAGGAATCACTAGCTAACATACTCAACATTTTGATACTCTGGGAACACAATGTCTTTCTGAAAGCTGGTTTGAAAATCTATCGACTCAATAATATCTGAAGTGGGCTACAAAAAAGCTCCCATGTTGTTGCTCATTCTTTCTGGGATTCTCTGTTCTTGTTCAAATTTTACTACAAGTTCTTTCTGGAGGGAGGAACTAAAATCNGGAACAAGAGCTGGAATCTGAGGGTGGGGGATCCCTGGACCAGGCTGCTCAGAGAGGTGTTAGAGGCCCCATCCCTGGAGCCATTCAAGGTCTGGCTGGCTGGGGCACTGGGTAACCTGGGCTGGTGAGTGCTAGCCCTGCTTGGTGCAGGGGGGTTGGACTGGATGCCCTTCTAATCCTAGGATTCTATGATGGCAGGATGGAGCAGAGAACTTGTTAGCAGAAACCAGTGAGATCCATTAGTGTCCAGAACTCAGTACTGGAGAATTCATAGAGCAGCATAGGAGAAAGGG
>VZRI01010139.1:8774-19625 GCA_013397515.1 Upupa epops | reverse complement strand
GCTGAGCTCCTCCAGAGAACCCAAGGCATGTCTTCATGTTTCTGAGGATGAAACGGCTCTTGGTCTCACCTCTTCCTACATCTGATTTTTTAGGATGTTTAGAGGAAAAAGCTCTTTAATCTGAGGATGGGGGATCCCTGGAACAGGTTGCCTAGACAGGCAGTGGAGTTGTGGCCCCATCCATGGAGCCATTCAAGGTCAGTTTGGATGGAGCTCTGGGCGATCTATTCCAGTTGGAAATGTCCCTGCTTGTTGTAGGGGGGTTANCTCTTGGCGATCTATTCCAGTGGGAAATGTCCCTGCTTGTTGTAGGGGGGGGTAGACTAGACCTCTGGAAATCCCTTCCAATCCTTCCAACCCAGCCTCTCTGCTGGATGTTTACAGGAACTTGTTCCTGCTAAAGGAAGTCCTCCTTTTTGCCACAGACTGCACAAGAACAGGGTTGGCTCATGGCAAGGATGTTAGAGGTAGGCATGGGAGTAGTTTCTTGGAGGCAACGATGGTTCTTCTACATATGATATCAGAAGGGGGTTAGTTAGCAGATCAAGGGAAGTTCTTCTCCCCCCTCTACTCTGCACTAGTGAGACTTCATCTAGAGTACTGTGTCCAGTTCTGGACCCCTCAGTTCAAGAAGGACACAGAGCTGCTGGAGAGTGGCCAGTGTACAGCAATGAAGATGATGAAGGAAGTAGGACACCTCCCTGATGAGGAAAGGCTGAGGGAGCTGGGTCTCTTGAGCTTAGAGAAGAGGAGGCTGAAGGGTGACCTTATTTATGTCTATAAATATGTGAGGGGTGGGTGTCAGGAGGATGGAGCTAGGCTCTTCTTAAGGTCATCTGATCATAAGACAAAGGGCAATGGGTGCAAGCTGGAACAGAAGAGATTCCATATCAATATAAGAAGGAAATTCTTCCCAGTGATGGTAACGGAGCACTGGAACAGGTTGTCCGGGGGGGTTGTGGAGTCTTCTTCTCTGAAGACTTTCCAGACTCGCCTGGATGTGTTCCTGTGTGACTTGGTCTGGACGATCCTGCTGTGGCAGGGGGATTAGACTGGATGATCATTTGAGGTCCCTTCCAATCCCTAATGATTCTATGATTCTACGATCTGAAACAGAGCATTGGGCAAATACCTGCTGCTACACACTCATCATTGATCTTACCTTAGGCCAGCTGGGTGCACCAGATGCTCTAGCTACTAGACCATATCAGAAGTTTTCAGTGAAAATTGCTTTTCTAATAGGAAATATCCTTTCCAGGAAAAAAAACGTTGATGGGAAAACAGTAGTTGGTTTGAAGAGTTTTCTTTCAGTGTTATTAAGTTCCAGCTTTCCAGTCAGCTGGTTAAAAAGTTGTAATCAGTTTCATTTTTATCAGCAACATAAATTTCCAAACCCAATAATGATATTTTTTGGAAATCTTTTTGTATGAAGAATGCTGTGGTTTCAAATTTTCATCCAAGATCTGGATTAATTTCTTTTCTGAAAACAGAAAATACATAATGGGAAGGGATTTCCCACTTTCTAGCTACCCATGGCATTTAGTGGTGTTATTACAAATTATTTTCATTCCTTTTATGTCGAACCATTCAGAAATACCCTACGTTGTAGCAAGGGCTACAAAGAAGTTGGGCAATCACAAGCAAATCTTATTTTATAAATAAAAATCATTAAACACTTTGGCTTGGGATCAGAATTTGTATGCAAATCCAGTTCCCCAGTCAGGCCAGAAGATATCCAACATTAAGCTTTACAGTGAAATAACCATTCTGAAGATAAAGAAATGCTTTTTAATGATCCCAACAATTGGAAGTGGCTTAGAAGTGATGTCAGGCAAGTGATACCCTCAAGCTGCTGAAGGTTCTCCAGTGAAATCACTGGACACCACCAAACGAGCTGTATCTGATATAGGAGCTTGCTGCTAACTGGTCAAGGCTAATGACAAATTATAGAGAATCATCCAGCATCCTGATAACCTTCAGTTATCAAACTCTTGATTTTGATTAGTTTTTGTAAATATATCACAGAGCACATCACAGAACATTACGGATTGGAAGGGACCTCGAAAGATCATCCAGTCCAATCCCCCTGCCACAGCAGGATCACCCAGACCAATCCCAGGTGGGTTTCAAACGTCTTCAGAGAAGGAGACTCCACAAACACCCCAGGCAGCCCCCTCCAGTGCCCCATCACCCTCTGTGGGAAGAAGTTATAGTATCACGTAATCAGTCAGGGTTGGAAGGGAGCACAGGATCATCCAGTTCCAAGGAAAAAGGAATCTTCAATCACCATGACCTTGCCAATCCAGGTAAACTACTTTGAAATTAAATTCTTAACACTGATCTGGAATTTAGATGCCATGGTTGGGAATTCCTGTGTCAACACAGAAAAGACAACCAGGAGGAAGGTCCTCAATGCAGTAAGGCACAAGATACTCAGAATGAGAAGCACCAACAACTGGAGTTCAACAGACCCACCTGATCAACATGAATACTCTGGGTCTCTCAGATGTTACTCCAAGTCTCTGCCACGGGAGTCAGTGATAAGCCAGGTGCTGATAATATATCTGTGTTTCACTCAGCAGAACATCAGTCCTACAGCCCTTGAATATACAGTGTGTCAAGCTAATCTTACTGGTTGTAGAAATGCTACTTATACATGTGTATCTCCACATATATATATGTAATTTAACTGTCTATGACTGACTGAGTCCATAGTGAATGAATTTGGATGAAATATGGGTGTTTTCCACTGGAAAAATGGCATTAAATGCTGAAGCACCTCTCTTATGAGGACAGGCTGAGAGATTTGGGGTTGTTCAGCCAGGAGAGGAGAAGGCTCCGGGGGCAACTTATAATGACCTTCCAATCCCTGAAAGGGGCTGTCAGGAGGCTAGAGAACAGCTGTTCACAAGACCATGGAACAACTGGACAAAGGGTCATGGTTTGAAGCTGGAAAAGGGCAGATTTAGGTCAGACATCAGGAAAGAGTTCTTTAATCTGAGGGTGCTGCATCCCTGGAACAGGCTGCCTAGAGAGGTGGTGGAGGCTCCATCCCTGGAGCCCTTCAAGGTCAGCCTGGCTGGAGCTCTGGGTAATCTGGTCTGGTGAGTGATGGCCCTGCTTGTTATAGAGTGATTGGACTAGACGACCTTTGGAGGTCCCTTTCTGTCCCATTACCTGTGTTCTTAAAAGAGGAGAAGAGACAGGTTCTTTGCCAGAATTTCTAGGCCATGAACACGATTATCTGCAGCACAATGCAATCCATCTGCTCTCACCTGATGCACAGCAGCTCAGTTGGCAACCTATGTCTTGCATTAACACAGAGATGTAGCAGTTCTTTACTTGTCTAGGGTTACTTGGTTGGTTTTAGGTTGGACTGGATGATCTTTAAGGTCTTTTCCAGCCTCATCATTACTGTGAAACTGTGATACTGTGATACTTATCAGATCTGCTCTAGCTTGTAATGAACGTGGCTAATATGTCTTAGCCTGTGCCATCTGCAATGGGAGGACACACCACGTAATTCAAGCAGCAGCATCCTCAAGCACATTTTACAATGTGTTTGCCCCTCACCTCTGTTGAAGCCTCAATGAAAGAGGAAGATCAAGTCCAACCATTCAACTTCATTTCCTATTGGAAGAGTGATTATTTCCTTTAGAGAAGACATCCACTGGAAAATTGTGATATTATGCTCTCTTTGAAAGGATGTAGAGGCTTTTGTAGATGCTCTTGGTACAATTCCCATGAGAAGGTACTGTTGTCATATGAGTAAGTGCTATGAGAGGGCTGGCAACGCTCACCTTGGTGCCACAGTATCTTTTGGGTTGCACCCCCGAAAAGGAGCCAAAGAGCAGCTCAAGTTAAGCTGAAGGTTTGGTAGCAAGAAGGAATGACAGGAGTTCTTCTGTCTGGCTGAAAGTGGAAATCTGAGAGCTCTGAAGGTAGAGAAAGGAAAACATACTTGGCCTGGGGTTTGCAGTTCAATCCAACCACCGTGACTGCATCAAAAATGTCAGGGGTGTGCCAGCCCTACTCCTTGTGCTCTGATCCAATGTTCTGTTCCTCTGAAATCACACAAACACCCTGTGCTTGCGTATTAGCTAACTCTAAGCTATAAAATTGCATATTTGGCTCATCTTTTAAAATTGCCCCGGAGAGCTGTGCTACCATTGCTAAAAGTGATAACACTTTTTAAAAGGACAATTGCGTTGTTATCCTTTCACTTATTCACATTTAATAACCAGAACAAGGAGGTTTTTTTTCCACCTCCAGCATTAATAGTAACGTCTAGCCTAGCCCGTCACAACCGAGATGAAATACTTCATGCGATAGCAGCTTTTTGGCAGCCACTGGATTTGTGTACCCATCAAAACTGCATCTTCTGAGAAGAGAAAGAATTAAGAGAAAGTCATTCACCCAGTTAATTCTGTAACTATCGATTACAGTGTAAACCCCTTCCTCTTTATAAGATTAATTTTGTTCTTCCCATGCCCCACAGAAAACGCTTGTGCCCAGAGAAATGCTGCTGTGAAAGGGATACGAATGAATCTACTTAGATGATTGTGATTCCAGTCAGACACTGGCACCGTGTAGTTCATGTTTTATCATAAGAGACCGATTTCTAAGGTTTAATCATCAGTCTAAAGGATGCAACGCAAAATTACACCCCTGATACTACAGAGGAGACAGAGTTGACTCTAGCCAAGGAAACCTTACCTGGGACTTCACTCACGACCACTGAATAAGTTGGAGGCTTTATTCTATGAGAATAACAGCTTCAGCATCACCCTCATGGTTCTAATGTTTAACTCGCATTTACCTACAGAAGGAGAACCTCTCACCCCTTTGGTCCATCAGCAGTGGGTTTAGAGGGCCAACCAAGATGTGCAGCCCTGAAGGCTACATTACGAATGCCTGCCCTATATTTGAGAAGTAACATCAAATGAAAACCTCACCAGTCTCATGTATTTTGTAAGGGAATCACAGCAGAAGGATTTCCCCCTCCTCTGTTTTCTAATCAAAGCCTGATTAATTAATTCTCATTATCTCCACCTCTGTCAAAAAGATAGCGTGGTGACACTGTCAGAAAGCTGTTGTAGTTTGCCTCGGGCACGGCTGTAATTTGGTGATGGTTGAAGTGATCCCTTGCTATTTTAGAGGGTCTCATCACTCCCATGCCCACAGTAAAATGCTCATGGACCAGAGCTATAGATACCAGTAGGATGGGAATAGGTGGTAAAACCAGCACTCAGTGCAACCTTCACATGAGCAGAGCAAAAGGGAATAAATCATGGCCTCGGATACTTGTACAACAGCTCCAAAGGCAGCTTCAGACTAAGTCAGGACAGAAAGCAGCCTGAAAATCAACAAAGCCCTTTTCCACAGCAAAATGCACTCAGGGAAAACTTCTACGCAGCAGCTGTTACTGGGGCAGAGGGAAGAGTGAATCAAATCCCCTCTCCTAGCAGCCTTGCAGAGCAGCAGCCCACTAAAAGTGACCACATCAGGAAACAGTCCTTACCACAGCTTCATCAGGGTGAGCTGAGACACCACCATGAATGTGGGAGACCAGTAGGACCTCTTGTTACTGGCAGTGTGCAGTGCAAACTGAAAGCATCCATAAACAATTGAAACCACATTGCCTGAATCCCCCTCAAATCACAAGGTTAACGCAGCCCCAGCTTTCAACTCAGTGAGCTACATAAACCAGACGAGGTACAGCAAACAATGGCTCACGCGGGTGTCCCAGTTTCCACCAACAATGTTAGCCACATTGGTGGTGACTCAATTTGTTTCCATCATATGCTCTTTAGAGTCGCCTCTGGCAGCCTTAATTTGCATGTTCCTTTTCCAAATGAACAGGATCCAACGGCAGAGAGATGAGTTGGCCCCCAGCAGAAAGCACACGAAGCTCCGTTTTTCAGAGCATACCTGGTGGGTCCAGGTTGGAGGGTTGTTCCTCTTCCTCCCAACCCTTTTGGCTCAGCCTCACAGTTAGCGTCGTCTTGGTCTGTAAACTGCGAGGAGTCGGTGACAGTCACTTATTTCTAAAAAAGTGGTTAAGAATCATAGAATCATAGAAAGTTGGAAGGGACCTCTAGAGATCATTTAGTTCCAACCCTCCTACCAGAGCAGGATCACCTAGGACAGGCCACACAGGGCTGCATCCAGGTGGGTTTGGAATGCTTCCAGAGCAGGAGACTCCACAACATCTCTGGGCAGCTGGTTACAGGGTTCCATCACCCTCACAGTAAAAGATTCTTCTCATGTTGAAGTGAAACTTCTTATATTCTAGCTTATCCCCATTACTCCTTTTCCTATTACCAGGCACTACAAAAAAGAGACCGACCCCTTTCTCTTGACAGCCACCACTCAGATATTTATAGACATTAAGATCCCCTCTCAGCTTTCTGTTGACCAGAGCCCCTTTTCTCCCAGCCTTTCCTCACAGGAGAGATGTTCAAGTCCCTTAATCATCCTCGCAGCTCTCCATTGGCCTCTCTCCAGTAGATCCCTGTCTCTCTTGAATTGGGAAGCCCAAAAGTGGATAGAGTCCCACGGTTATTTATCCTCTGTATACACATACCTACCTTTTCTAAAGAGCTGCACTACATCGCCTTGAGTGCAGAAGCAGCACAAAGTACTCAGAAGAAATAACATAAATATACATCTGACCTCCGTGAAAGCAAACATCTTCCTTCTCAGTGCAACAGAACGTAACACGAAGTTTGCTCTCCCAGCATTATTTGTTTAATAGAAATATTTTCCGTTCCACCTGGTTCTGGCAGAAAGTCAGAATTTGCATTTATATGAGGTAGTTTATCAAATATAACATACAGAAGTCTGTTAAGTACACATTGCATTTTGTTTGTGAGAAAATCTGTTTGTATTTAATGTAGTTTTTAAATTAACCTTAATGAAAGCTTCTGAAAATTGTTGTTCTAAGCATTTGAAATATGCAACGAGAACTAGTGGAAGACATAAACATGTTTTCCATTATATGTTATCAGATAGTCCAAAATTACTACAAAAAGAATGTGGGACTATGTTAAATTAGAAAGATAAGCAAGCATTTAGTTAAAAGGCAAAGGTCTTTAGAAGAGTAAAGCATCTGACAGTTAACCCCAACATCTTATGATCTCCTACCATGAGTAGTACAGCACTCGCAGCAGACGGTGTTCTAACAACATCCGGGGCTGAGATGAAACCCAAGGCGTGTTTCACAGAAACCCCATTGCTGGATGTTTGTTTGGCCCAGTTATTTAGAGAGCAGTCGTGCACCCATGGCCATTTTTGAAGATTGTATTAATCCAACATGATTTGCCCGCAGTTGAAAAGAACCAACCCAACCACATGACCCTTACAAATGGCCCTATAAGAGAAAATTCATACGTAATCCCTTCCATTACCAAGAGAGAGTTATTCTGTTGTCCTCTGCTGTTTGCTGATTGAATTTTAGCCTTTCATAGAATCAGAGAATCATTAGGGATCTGAAGGGACTTCGAAAGATCATCCAGTCCAATCCCCCTGCTACAGCAGGATCACCCAGACCAAGTCGCACAGGAACACATCCAGGTGGGTCTGGAACATCTCCAGAGAAGGAGACTGCAAAACCCCCCTGGGCAGCCTGTTCCAGTGCTCTGTTACCCTTCCTGGGAAGAAGTTCCTTCTGATATTGATATGGAAGCTATTTTCTGTTGATAGTTACACTGGTGACTTCATGAAGAACATTACCATAGGGAGAGAAAAACACCACCCCATTAGCACCCCATTTCCATCTTTTCCTCCTAAATCCAAGTAAATTTCTTACAAAGAATTAAAGCGGCTAAATTGCCAAACAAGGACAGGCATCCACAGGACACGTAACTGGTCACGTGAGAAGTGAGACTAGAAGGAAGCGGCACCTACGTAGCTCGCTGAGGAGTTGTTGTAACAGCAATCATTCAACTAACAGCAATAAAAGCATCACTGGTAATGATCAAGTAAGGGAAGGAAAATCTGACTAATGACTTTGTCGTACTATTCTGGTAACCCTTTGCATAAAGAGAAGTCAGTGAAATCAGGTTTTAATCAGGGTGATATTTTTCTGGAAACTCTTTCTTCCCAACACATTCTGGCGCTTAACCAGTGCTTGAATAACATTCCCACAGCAACTCTCCAGTCAGGCTTCTTTTTCATAAGAAACTGCTCTGGACCACAGGCAAAATCAAAGAGGTTTTCTCAGAATGTCATTACTTTTCTGAGAGATATAAAAATGGGGTCATACTCAATTAGACAGTCGCTGTTTTTTTAAGAGGAAAAGTTCTAAGCTTTAGATACTGGAAATAGGGAAGATCTCTCCAATGTCAGAGCTCAGCCACAAGTGATCTTTCCAGGTCGCTTCCAATCTGTAATGCTCTGTTCTGTGACTTGGTCTAGGTGATCCTGCTGTGCAGGAGGATTGGACTGGATGATCTTTCGAGGTCCCTTCCAATCTCTGATGATCTATGATTCTATGCTCTGCACAGCATGAATTTCAGGTCTGAGTGTGGCTGGATAGACCACCTTGAACATCTAAAGCTTCTCTTTGGCTCTGTGTAACTTATACTTGAATAATATTCTAATAGGTGGGAAATTTGGGGGCTTAGGGAAGGTGTTTGAGCACAGTGCAGGGGCAGAGCAACTACTTGCATCTAGGTCATAGAAGACTAAGAATCCTGTTTTGGATCACACCCCCAGTATCTTGTTTAATGGGAATGATTTCCTATAACTGATCACTATGCTTGGAGGGTGGGCACGGAACACCGGCTCTGCTTTGCATTATAAGTGGAATTTTTAATAGCTAGGGAGGGAAACAACGGAAGCAACTGGAAATGTTGCAGTGGAGACCAAATCTAAGCACCACGTTGGCTTGTTCCCTGTGATGTCCACGGCTTCTCACATCCTTTTCAGCTGTAGCACTCTGAGAGTTGATTGGAAACAGAAAATCTGGGAGATCCAGCCTCCCAAAGACCTTCTCCCTTTGGCTTTCATGAGATTTCTTGGAGTTTGTTGCGCGGACATGGTACAGCCATGAAAAACCATACAAACTCTTTGATCCTCTTATGTAAGGAGCACAGAAACCTTAAAAGCTCCTATGTTTCATGCTTTTGGCTTCACTACTGGGAGTATGAAAGGTTTCAGAGCAAAACTAGGCTTTCTCTGTTTTCAGGCTCCAGACCATAGATGGGCTGGGGGATGCTGACTTCTCCAGCATCTTGAGGAATATAGCTGCTGTACAAATGCTGAGAGGCCAGTCTGGGTGAGGAGAAGACCTCAAAACAATAGCAAAGAGCTTGAGGGCATCCTCCACGAATAAGAAAGTTCTTGCACACATAACAGCCACACTCAGGAAAGTTTTTTGAGCTTTTCCTAAAGAGTTAGAGAAGAATCTTTTTAGGCTTTTTAGTTTGAGAGGTAAAATGAACTTGGATGCTGTGGGGAGAGAGACGGAACTAACACTTCTGTGGATAGGCCAAAAAATAATTAAGGCAACTATAGGCTGTGAAGGAATATGTTGTTCTATTCCTAGAGGAAGACTTTTGGCTGGATACAAGAGATGACAAGCATTTATTTTCTCCTTTATGCATTAATAGTCCCAGCAAAGCAGTGCTGGAAACACCCATCAGTATTTATATGGTATTCAGGGTATCTTTATGTTTAGTACACAAGTTTCTCATATGTTAATATAACACTTGTTTTGTCTAAGATGTCACTAAAGCCTGATGGAAAAGAGGACAAAGAGAGATGTGGGGCAACTTTGGAAAGATCTGGGGTTGGATCACTAAGGCCAAACATTGAAGATCAATATAACAGGGAAAAATATACCTGAGTTAAAAGTGCTAGAGCTGCAGGATTATGTGGCCCATGACACAGAAGGGATGCAGAGATGTTTGAGCAGGAAAGTATTTGGCAGCCATTCTGCCTTAGCTGGCTGAAAGCAGCGAGGAGCTAATTTAGTCCTTGGGTAGGAGAGGCTGCTCTCACTGAAGACTTGAGAAACCGAAGGCGGTCCCAGTGAACTATCATCGAAAAATGCAGTTTCAAAGTTTTTATGTAACACTAGGGTCAAAACTGAAGATAAGAGGCTGATGCATCGCAGTGTTAGCAAACAGTCGGTGTTAATATGTTTGCATAGATAAGGGAGATTTGGCGTAGAGTACGGGCATAAAAACGAGGAGCCAACACGAGCTGAAACTGAGCTCAGAGCACCATTGCCAAGAGATGTAATTCTTGTCTTCATCTCCTTTGAATATCAAGGTTTATTTAGTTTACAAACATATGGGGTTTCAAAGCTATTACAACTGTGACACCGATTTAGAAGCTACAGACACGCAAGAGGTTAAGATTAGAGCTGGCCAGAAATTTTCTTACAAAACAGAATTTTGCTTTTTAGCCAGGATTAGTTCAGACAACTGAGCCTTACAACATCATCCTGCCAGGTGTAAAAAAACAACTCACTTGACAAGCGCAGAACTGCCGGGATGAGCATTCTGAATCGTGTATTTACATAAACAGTGAGGGAGTGTTATTAATATTAAGAGAAGACGTGATAGGGAGAATCATGCCTTTCGATTGCTCAGGCAAGGGGAAGGCACTTTGGGAGCCGCTCCCTTCCTTGGATTTATTAAGGTGCTGAGGAAGAGCTTTCTCTATAACAGGGTTTCCTTCATGTCATACCCCACACCCAATATAGAATCATTAGGGATTGGAAGGGACCTTGAATATGCTCTTGTGGCCAAAAGGGCCAACAGCAACCTGGGGGGGATCAGAAGGGGTGTCATTAGAAGATCAAGGGAGGTTCTTCTCCCCCTCTACTCTGCACTGGTGAGA
>VZRI01010131.1:293-29217 GCA_013397515.1 Upupa epops | reverse complement strand
CTAGAGGAGCCACTATAAGATGGAGGGGTAGCGGGACAAGGGGCGGCCGGTCCCCGTCCCCGCAGGAGGTGAGAATGTCTGAGCGAGCGGCGCTCCGGGAGGAGCAGTGATTTCGTTTCCTTTCGGTGCCTTAACGAAGCAACAGTGGGGAAAGCGGTAGTTCTCTGCAGGTTGGGCTGTTCCTGCTGAAGCTCCCAGAAGCCATTTCCCCTCCCCAAGTAGTCAGAGCTGTGAGTTTGTGGTTCCTGACCAGAGCTGAAGCCCTGTAAGCGCTCAGTTTTATCACCCGGGCTGTGCCCTATCGACAGTCCACAGTGCCCTGCCGGGGCTTGCAAGAAGCGGCTAACCCCAGCACACATTTACATTTATATCCCAGATAAAAGTGAATGTGAACTCCAGGCTGTGACAGCTGCACACTCTCATCCCAAAAACTGACAGTGCTGTGAAGGCACTGTAGAGAAAACTAAGTAAAGGTTGGTGTCTTGTAGCAAATATGGTTTATTTTCAAACGAGGATTTGGGGAGCACTCTGATGTCAGTGCTGGAATGCAGATTATCCTGCTTTGCTTTTGTCCGTGACAGCCCAGACAGGTGACATGCATCATCCCTAGAGCTAGCACAGAAGGTTTGTGGCAGTAAGACAGTGACATATAAAAGGCTTTGATGAATGGCATGTTCAGTACGAGAATGGAAGCGTCGAGTATGAGAAAGGGTCACAGATCTTGGCAGTACTCGTTCCTCACCATCACCACTATGCAGCTTTGCTATCTCAGGAGGGGCTGCAGTGCCACTTGCTGAGAATTTTTGTTTCAGGAGCTGTTTGGCGTAAGACATTCTTTTCCAGCCACTTGCAGGATGATGAGTGATGAGGTTTGTGAGTACTGCAACAGGACGGAGTCAGGAGACAGTAAAAAGATGTGGGCAAGATAATGATTAAGTGCTATGCTGAGGGCTAATGCTAGTGACTGCCTCCTCCGTGAAGAAATGGTTCTGTAGTTTTTGTAGAGGAAACATTTCCAAGAAATAAACTTTTCTGCCTTTCTTATGGCTTTTTTTATATCTTGCACACATCTTACTGTGGTGTCAAGCACCTCAAGAAAGTGATCACTGAACACCTTTTGGAGGAATCCTGTTGGAACTTGTAAGACTTCCTGCTCTCTGAGCTGGAAATCAGTGGCTCTCTGCTCAATGGACTGGTCTGTCCAGGTGAGCATCAGTTATCAACCTGTACTTTGGCTCGATTGTTTCCGACCACACTTCCTTCAGTTCCACGTGAGGGAATACCCAGTTTTATAAAAGGAATGAACACCACAGCACTGTATGTTCCAGGCAGTAGCTGTGCTGCTGCTCTGCTTTAACTGCCCAGCTCATTCACACAGGAGGAGAGCAGGTATCGGTACAACCTTTGTGTGGCTGCTGCCTATCCTGCCTTTCACAGCAGGTTTTGATTATAAGTTTTAGTTGTTAATATGAATAATGCAACATAATCCCAAACAATGTGGGAGAGTTGGGTTTTTTCCTCTGGTTCTCATGCATAATACTTCCTTTTTTTCTGTAGGGGGAAGCTGGGCCGGTATCCTCCATGGCCAGGAAAGGTGAGTTTTGGGTATTTTTTGTTGTTTTTTGCTTTATCCTTCTGCACAGATAAAGTTTTACCTGCAGGGATCTCAACTGGGTTTTGTTTGCTTGTTGGGTTTGGGTTTTGTTTGTTTTTAATATATTCTCCACAAATGTAAACTGTGAGCCAGTTTAAGACTTCCTTTGATCTGGAAGCTTAGCCTGTTGCTAACAGCTGTTGGCTCAGGTGGAATGAAAAGCAACAGAGAGCAGAGTTCACCCAACTCTGGGACTGATTGTGTTTCTCACATTTAGTTATTTAATTCCTGTCACTTTCTGCAGGGCAGGCTTCTTCCCCCCCATAATGAATTGGTTAAATAACAGAAATAAAGAGTCTAGCTTCTCACAATTCTCCTTTAGAGCTGCATTTTTTCAAGTAAGAATTCTGAGGATAGGGAGCAGTTAAACTTTCTACTCTGGTTTGGTTGATTATTTTCTTCCCTGAAGAAAGACCAGAAGGCTATATGAAAATAGAATTGAACTCTATGTGACATTTTAATGATTTCTACTTCTTGCAGAGATTTCTGTTATTTCTGGTGTAGGTCTGAGGCGGAGAAAAGTGTTACCATTGTGGCTGACAACCGTAAACATTTGGTTATTGGATCAAGTTAATCCAGGCTCGCCTCCAGCCTTTCAGTGTCACCTGTGTAACTGAAAGACAACTCTTCTTTTTACTAATATTTTTAACTTTATAAGGAAATCTGTGCTGGGAGTAACAAAACTCTGAGGGTAAATTGTAGAAGTTAACCTAAGTAGGACAAGCATTTATTAATGCCATTTGGCTTTCTAGTTTTAAAAACTGAGTGCCTTCTCTTGTGGGGGAAGGGAGAAGAAAACCTCACTGAGAGTGTAATGACCTGTTGGTGGAGTTTTGGGTGCTTTTTCACTCACTGCAGCAGGCCTATAGCTAAGGAGTAGAGCAGATACAGGTTCTCTTTTTAGTCAGGTTAAAAAAATCTAGGCAGTAAATCTCCAGTAGCTGTAACAACACTGAAATCACAGCATATACATTTTCATTATGTGCCTTTTAACTTTCACTTCTAATCACCTTCAGATTGTCAATCCACCTAAAGATCTGAAGAAACCTCGTGGCAAAAAGTGCTTCTTTGTGAAGTTCTTTGGAACAGAAGATCAGTATGTACCTGCTTATTTTCATCTGGGGAAAGCACCATGCCATACAATGCAGATCTTTTGTAGAAGAAATGTTTGCTGCTGCGGCACAGTGTAGCTGCATATGAGGTTGTCTTCCAGTGTGGGTGTTGAAAGATAGCAAAGACTCGTGTAATCACTCATGCTGGGATTTTAGTTGCCACTGTGAAGGAAAGTTCCTGGTAGCTTGACTTTCTAGGGGAGTAGGTTTGAGGTGTTTGGGTTGGATTTTAGGGTGAACCCATGCCCAAGTTGGAGTGTGCATTGTGGCTGCCAGAAGAGTAAAGCAGCTATTTATGTTCTCTTGCAAACAGCGAGTACTGCCAGCCGTACCTGTGACTGAAGATGTTCTTACGGTGCTTTGGGAGGACTACAATATTTATTGATCCCAAACACACACAGTTGTCTTAGGCTGAGATACATACAAACCAGAAATAACTTCCCCAATGTGGGTATTGCAAAAATGTTGCTCATTTTTCAGTTTTTTCCATTTCTTTCCTGCTATCTTGTATGCAGTTAGGGAGAAAATGATAAATATATGTGGATGACTAAACCTCTATTTTTCTGAGAACAGGTTACAAGGTCTGTGACCATTCAATGGATGTTTCCTAATTAAATGATTTTTGAATGCTGCATTTTTGTTTGATCAGTATTCAAAAGCAATTTTGCTGGAGTCTGAAATTGACGGAGTAGAAGCAAATCCTGCATATTTGTGGGAAGGTTTATTTGGAATATGTGATAGGAATATTTTGGTATATTTAATAGGAATATTCTTAGGAAGGTTTATTTGAGGGCAAAGACTGGCTTTCCCTGGTGGAGGTGGTGTTAAGCATGGTTGCTTGAGCTAATCCAGTTCTATAGGTTGAGGTTTGCTATTTCTATCCTGATTGTTCTTGACTCTTATGTTTCGAGTTACGAATTCCAACACAAGGATGTTTTTTATTAAGTTTGGAAAAAATTATGGTGTGTCCATGCAGCTGAGATGAGCAGTGTGATTGCAAATGAACGAGTTCAAAGCTGCAAAGTATCAGGATTTATGACACGATTTTGGAGCTCTGGCTTGGGAAAATCCAGTTCCTTGGCACAGTGAGGCAGTGCAGTTGTTGCCGTGTCTCCCCCCCGCCATCTCCAGCTTGTGAGATTTAATAATTTCCTGCCATATAGCCATTTAAACTTGCTTTGACTGGCGAACCCTACCTAAAAATGGAATAAATCCCATCCCCTTTCTTCTACAATAATCCTGCTGGCAGAGGAGAGAGAAGCTTTTGTATCTATTCTGTCCTGACTTTGAGCTTGAAATGAGAAAATCAGTCTTTGAGCGCAGTCAGCGAAGCAGATCATGGAAAACATAAATGGTATCACTTAAAATGTGAGCACAAAGAGAGGGAGACTCCCTTCACTTCTTCTGTGCAAGTAAACAGATGTGTTGTGCAAATAGTAGTAGATGTGCACAAACATTATATGGCAGTAACAGCTGACGCACAGTCACTGCTCTGCATGATGACCAGAGAATCAGTGCTCCATCACTGACTGTAGTATGTTGAGAACACCTACTCATTTATGTTCTAGAGCATGTGGCTATGTTTCCTAACATGAGCTCTTTCTGCCGCTTTCTGGTTTGTTAGGACACATTACTGTGCCTCTGGTCCATTTTGACAGCTGTGCTCTCCTCTCAGGGGAGGACCTAGATGTATTTTCCTGTTGTGCTGTGTGAAAGGCAAAGGTGTTGCTGATTTCTGGGTAGAACCCCCTTCACATTCCTGAGGGTGGATGACAGGAAGTTGGTTGACAGGTAGGCAGTATCAGACCTGATGGTTTTATTTTCTTCTGGTGGTTTGCAGGTGGCTTCTGTGGCCAGAAGTGTCATCGTCCCTGGTTAGGTAACACCTGTTTCCTTCAGGCTTGGGTGGCTCCACTGTGCTACACCAGACATTAAGGAGAAAACTACTTGGGAGTAGGAACTGGTGTGCATGGGTCTGAGCGGAGTGGAGGGGTGAAGAATAACATGCTGAGGGATTTGGCAGTGGTTTTGGTGTAGTGTCTAGGAAGGTTTTGGTTACTAGTGAAATCCTGAACAGCTTAGGATGGAGCATGGAAGAAAACACATTTTTCTGAACCTGTGCAGTGAATATAAGCACCGGCCCAGTGTGGTGCTGCAGTGACTAAGGAAGTACATTAACTGGGAGGCTGTAAGTAGTTTTGGCCGACAACATGAAAGACCTGAGTGTGTGCAGACTGTGCTATAAGCTCTGGCTTTTGATGAAGCTTCTCCTCAACTCTGTGTTCCTGTTCTTTATGGTGTTGGCAGAGTTGCTTTTGTCACAGTAATAGGTTCTCTGCAAGATGAGGATTCCCTGCCTGTGGAAGAAGAATTTGCTTGTGCGTTTGTATCCATGAAGTAGAGGTTTGTGTTAATAACAGTGAAAGCCACCTTGCTGTTCATGGCAGTGATAAAGTATCAGTGCCCTGTTCAAAGGGGTTGCCCTGATGTGCTGTACTTAACTCACGTAATGACTCTCACTGACTTCTCCAGATTGATAATGAAATTTTTCTAGGCTGCCTAGGGTCTCTGTTTCCAAGGGTCTCTCTTCAGAGTAAGGCACGTTAAAACCACTCTGAATTTAAAGCTGAGGAGAGTTGACATTTCTTCCCCGTAGACCTGGCAGGCATGGAACACCTTCGTCTTACAGAACTATAAACCCTTCCAATGTCGCTTTTCTAATTCAAAGTGAAACTCTGACCTCTTGTCTGTGTTTCTGACGTGTTTTTCATGTAGTTTTGAAGATCTCCCTTGTTTTCCTCAGGCTAGTAAATCTTTGTAGATCATTCCAGCAGTTAAGTACTGTAATATCAGAACTTACCCACTGCAATACATGTACATTTATTTTGGAGTTAATGAGCTAACAGGCCTGTAGCCCCCAACTTTTTATTGGAATTCCTCCAGTTGAAAATATCCTGAGGGTTTATGGCGCCCTTGAATTGTCTGTGTTAGGAAATTGTCAGAACTAAAGTAAGTCATTTTCAGTAGTGTGCTGCATTTCATAGATATACCAGGGAGAGTCCTGCAATCGCCAGAGATGTGCACACAAACACATTCACCTCCCAGCCCACCTTCTTCCACACTTAGATGTTCTGTAAGAGTCAAATGATCTTGGAAGTTGTTGTGTATCAGTCGTGGTAGGAGGCTGGTTAAGTCTGTTCTTACTCATAGTGCTGTTTTGAAGCATCACTCCAACACGGTAAGTGTGAAGGGATCACTTCCTGACTTGATCCATTAAGGACAATTTGGAGAAAGCTTAGAAGCCAGGATAAGTATAATAGTCTACCACCTGATTAATTCCATTTGGCATAGTGATTTTCATAGAGTGGTTCATGCTGGAAGGGACCTCGGAGATCATCCAGTTCCAGCCCTCTGCTATGGGGTGTTACACCTCTCACCAGATCAGGTTGCCCAGAGCCCCATCCAACCTGTCCCTGAGCACTTGCAGGGATTGAGCAACCATAGTCTCCTAGAGCAACCTGTTCAAGTGCCTCAGCACCCTGAGGGGAGAGATTTCTTCCTCAGGTCTTAATTGTAGCACAGCACTTACTGCCTTCCCACCCTCTGTATCCTGTTGGGATACAGACACCTACTCTTGGCTTCTAACACTGTTCTCCCTAGAAACTTCTGAAAGTCTTTCTAAAGCATTCTCTCAGGTTCTGACACAGCAGAGAGTACTTGCTTGGGTTTTGCTGGGTGCTGGACACGGTGCTCTGGCAATCTGAGGAGTCCACGGACATGGGCTTAGCTGAGCAAGGGTTAACCTCCCCATTAGTTACCCCATGCAGAGCTGTCTTGCTGTGCAGCAGAACCAGCTGGAATGTTGTTAGATAAATCTGCAGGCATAGTGCCATAGCAGGGGTCACTACTGGTGAGACTTTTCCACCTCTTCTTGAAAGTCTTTGGAGATGCAAGAACTTGGCTGAATTTCCCTGTTGCCCAAATCTGAACCATCAAATACGTAGAATTTTTTTCCATGTTGTCATTCCGCTTGTCTTCCTTTGCTAAGTACCCCTTCCTGTTAGCTTGCACAAGTATTTGTGGGCGTTCCCCCACTTCAGTTTCTCCATTTTCTTGTCAGGAATTGATACCTTTCTACTAGAAGAGAGTGACTAAAAAGTGGGCAGGTTTAAGGTCTCCTCTGTGCTCCACTTGTGTAGTTGATTTGAATCTCTGAGCCTCTCCTATGCTAGTTTTCCATGCAGATCATATCTGCACTTACCTCTGCTCTGCAGGCACCCTGAGTTTTCATCATTGTTCATTAGTATAATGTGGATTTACATGAGCAGGAGTTTGATCATTGGTACTTTGGAGAGGATGAGGAGGGGTGTGGAGCAAGAAGCAGAGAAACCTACTACTAACATTTTTATTTTTACTCCTTATCCCATCTTTTCAGCTCATTCTCTACAGATACCAGCTGCCAGTGCAAATACAATTTCATCTTAATCATGGCATTTTCAGTAATGTAACTCTACTGCTGTTCTGGGGCGTTAATTCACTGCTGAATCAGGAAAGACCTCTTATCTAAATATTTGCCTTCATTGGTGTTGAGGTTATTGCTTAAACAAGAGAGATCTTGTACCTAAATGCAGATGGTTTCGTTTGCAGGCAAGTTCTTGTGCTATTGGGTGTTGGAAACGCTGCATGTAAATGCTTTGTGGACCTCTGGTGTCAGCAGACATGTTCCTATCTTACAGAAGGTTCTCCAAGCAGGTCATACATAAACTAGAAAAGCATTATATTGTAGTATTTTTAATTTGTTGTTATTTTTTTAATTTTATTTTTAACCCAAAGGCAGCATTTCAGACTGCTTTTCACTTACTGGTGTCTGAGATCTCTCAGCTCTTTGTCCTTGGAAGCCAGGAGGCAGAAAGCTTTGTGCTTCAGGCTTTCTCCATTACAGGAACAGTAAAGACAAAGGAAACTAATGAACATGAGAGGTGAGGAGGGACAAGATGTGCAGAAACATCAGTTAATGCCTGCATATAAAAAAAACCCTTACTTTTGTTTAGAAATACTAATCTGACAATAGTGTCTAACATAATTAATTGCACTCCAAAATTTTTGTTCCTTTCTGTGTGTAATGGAGAGTCTTCTACTGAGCTCATGTGATCTGGGTGTTATGTCTCTGGGTGCCACAGAAGAGCTTTATGCTGCGAGAGAATTCTAAGACAGGGCAGCTGGGAGGGATCCTCTGAGTAGCTGCTGGTCTGCATGAATGTTTTTGTGCAGGATGTCAAGGTGCTTGAAAGAGTTCAGCACGGAGCTGTGATGTCTGCACTTGCTTTAGTTGTGGTCAGCTCCATTGCAAGGCTTTGGTTCTCTGATTCTTCCAGGCGCTTGGGTGCTTGAAGGATGTGTGAACAAAGGGTTAGTGGTTTAGGATTGTTCTGTGGCTTTTGCCTTCATCAGCCTCTTGAGCAGATTCGTGTTGGGTGGAGGCATGGGGCTTTCTCCCAGTGATACAGGAGCAGTACGAGTAGTACTTAGAGTGGAGTGCTGCTTAGCATGAGAAGGTCTACAACCAGAGAGAAAAATGAAGTAAAAGCAGCAGGAGAAGGTTCTCTGTGAATGTAGAAATCGCAGCCTTCTTGGCCATACAGAGCTAGTGGGGCTGGGCTGCACTGGAGAAAAAATTGTGCCTGTGTGTCTCTAAAAGATTGAGCAAGCCTGCTGCTTGTGAACTGTAACTAACTTGTTGTTTGGCTCTAGTGCTTGGATCAAAGTGGAGCAGCTGAAGCCTTATCACGCTCACAAAGAGGAGATGATAAAGATTAACAAGGGTAAGCGCTTCCAGCAAGCCGTGGATGCTGTAGAGGAGTTTCTTAGAAAAACCAAAGGCAAGGACCAGGTGAGTGGGTTCTTTTTTTACTGTGTGCATCAAAACAAGGCTTAGCATGAGTGCTGGTCACATGCATTTTTACGTGAAATGAGTTTGTTGTCTCCAGAAAGGTGAGGGAGGGCTCGTATTTACTCCTTTGGTGGTTCCCCCCCTCCCCCATCCTCTCTTCTTCCTCATTCAGTTTCAGCTGGTGGGGAAAAAATGTGATTAAACTGGTGGAGAAACTGAAGAGGCTAATGGATCTGATTTGATAAATCAGTCTTAAGTCTTGGGCTAGAACTTAGTACCCACTAATCTTGTCTTTAGTAGACTGAAAGCGCAGATCTGTACGCACACTCTCTGAAAGTCTTCAGAAGGAATGTTCCACTACTCACTCACTCAAACCAATGTGTTTTTGCAGGAGAACTTACCAGGAACTCCACTCACCGACTTCAGAGGGCCAATAAATACCTAGTTTTCAAGTTACTGTGCTGCTGTTTTGCTTGATAGTAATCAGCACAGGGTCCTTCTCATCCTTGGTTTTGCATGAAAATCATTCCAGCTCTTCTCTTTCCTTCCTTACCATCTTCTATTCTGTAATCTCTCAGGCGTCTTCCCATAACTCCAATGAAGAGAAGAATCGACGTAATTCCAGTGAAGAGAGAGGGAAGCAGTCTGCTGGTGAAGAGAAACGCAAAGCCAGTTTGTCTGAAGGGAAGTTGAAGAAGGGCACAGGGGAAGGAAAAAAGAGGGTCTCTTCTGTCTCGTCAGAGAGAGGATCAAAATCACCTTTGAAAAGAGCCCAGGATCAGAGCCCCCGAAAGCGGGGGCGTCCACCCAAGGATGAGAAGGTTTGTGTTGTGCATGTCCGCCAGTGCCCTGTGGACTTTGCAGATGGACTCTAGGGTTGACTGGCACCTTGATTAACAGGCCAGCAGGAAGAGTCACTTCGGTATCAGGTTTTTTTAATCTGTTCCGTGTAACTACTTCTAGATCATTTGGCTGCCTGGTACCTTTGGCAAGGAAATTATTGATTCTTCTTGTAATTTTTACAAGTTAGTTGTTCTGGGTGGCTCTGTCCTTATCTTTGAGAGGGCTTTGAGAGCTGTGTCATGACACTCCACCTTTCATCTCGCCATCCCTCAAGTTCCATTTGTGTGGGAAGGATTGCTGAAGAGATGTGGGTCTTCATCTGAATCCTGACTTCTCTCATCTCATCTACTCTGCATGAGTAAACCATTAACAGTCACCCAACTTCACCCTCTACTTACACAGAGGGTGGGCTATTCTTTAGAGCCAAGGTTTAAAGAAGAAACTCTTGTAGCCTGGGGAATCCACCAGAAGAATTCCTTGCATTCATTTCAGCTTCTGTGCTGTAGGATATAATTCCATCCTCTATTATAAAGCTTTGGAGCACTGTTATTTCATCCCCACTACTCTCCCATTACTTCTGGATGTTGTGGCAGCAACGATCGCCACCAGTCCTTTGTCTACCCTCATCTAGAGTTCCAGCCTCTTTATTTGTTGTGGAACTCGCTGTTGTGGTCCAGATTTTCCTTTTCTGAGTGGATGATTATCTCTGGATTATTACAATGCTTCATTGGAGACAACGCCTGAAGAGCATTAGGATACCTCAGCTGACAAACAGCGCCACAGCCTGCTGGCTTCCTGGGCTTCAGAGGGATCGTGTGTCACCATGCCCCACAACCTTGGCTTTCAGTGCACTTCAGGATCCAAGTCGATGGTAGCCTGTGATCTCCAGAAATAGGAACGGATTGTCCTGCCATGATTGAAGAGCAAACTCTTTCTTGATGTACTAAAATGAAGCCAGTCATCTCAGATAGTAGCTATGAAGGAAACACTGGTGCTTTCTTAGAGCCAGTTTCTGTTACTTCAGGCTGTACACAATAGCCTATCAGTTTCTCCTTCTGGGTGGGGAGCTTCAGAAGGGGAGGAATGGATGTGAATTTGTAAATTCTTGCCAGTAACCATAGAACCCGTGGCTTGCCTGATGCAGGAAAACACTTCACCAGCAACACTCTTTCACTATTCAAAATGTTCTCGTGAGCATGTTGTACATTCACCTATTTCTGTTACAGTAAGCCAAAGAGTCTTGTTTTTCCCCACTTGCAAAATGCTTTTGTGTCTTTGAGCTAGATTCATTCCAAAAATGAGTCAAAACTAATGGCTGGGAGAACGCTGATTGCGCAGGTATGCTGCGTGTTTAGGTTTCACTGTATTGGCTGCCCCAGAGTATGAGAACGCTTAGAATGAGTTAATTGTGGTAGTAGAAATTACTGTACTGGCAAACTGCAAGTGGTTATGGACAGCTTATCACCAGGGAGTGGACAGCTCTGTGATGTCTGGTCACAGACCACACAACTGAAAAGGTTAATGTAGGGGAAGTAGCCTTAGCGCTTCTGGAAATAAATATACTGATAGTCACAGGAGCTGCAGAGATCGCACCCACCAAACTGCCTTACTGCTGTATTTCAGCCTGGGAAATAATTTGAAAATCTTTTCTTCTTCTTGCCTGTTTCTCTCAATTCCCCCAAACTGTTAGCCCTAAGGTAGAAAACATTTGTCTCGCTGTCCTGAATGACTTCAGTGCTGGGATTCAGGGGTTTTTTTGGTTCAAATTCAGGCTTTCAAAGTAGTGAGAATGCATAAAATTCAAGGATGCAGTTGTTGCTTAGGTGTGCTCTGTGGGCAGACATGGCCAGTCACGTACTCTTAGTTTTTAAGCTTACATACATTTTGTCAAGGGACTGCTGTTACTTCATAGGTATTAGAGCGGGTTTCTTCCACACTTTAGCACTTGGTACAGCAGCCTGGTCTCTGAGAAGAGAATTTTAGCAGTCAAGGCATTTCCTAGATGCCTGAATGGTTGGAGACTGATAACTAAGCTGTCCCTGCTAACAAATGAATGAGTTGCATTGATCTTGGTGGCCTCCAGGAATCTTGCTTTTACCTTTTTTGGAAGGAATGCACTTCTCCTGTGGGTCTGTGTGGGCATGAACCATTGTGCATTTTCAGGAAGTAACTTTGGAGTGGAGTTAATGTGATTCCATTTCTGAGCCCTCACTTTAGCAAGATAACCTGGACTACACAGGAGTCGAGTCTTGCCTGTTCTCTTCAAATGGTATAAAAGCCTGTACGGCTATAGCATATATAATAGCACAAAAGACCTATTTTAACCTGTTTATCTTGGGGAAATAAGATATATTTTTATCTGCTCAATGGTAAACCCCCTGGAGTATTCAGCATTGCTGTGACTTTACAAACCAGGGACTGTTGAGTGAGTGGGTCAATCCCTGTATCAGTTTGTCTCATGGATTTTGCAAACCAGAGCAGATGTGACCACCAGCCTCATGCTCTGAAGGTTCTTCTGTTCCCAGGTAGGCTGTTTCTGTGTGCCAGGGAAGGGTCAGAAGAGTTCAGACCTCTGACTATGGTGATGCTCTTCGCCCATTTGTTTAGCATTTTGCATCCACCAGAGGAAAATGCTGGATCGAGTGTGTTTGTTTGCTTCTCTGCTCATTGCATGGTTACACAAGTGCATTGATTTTTCTTGTGTATGAAGAATGGATTCTCCCAAAGCCATAACTATGGTTGAATTCCTTTGTTGGCAGTTCATGTTTTCATCACCTCACCTGTGTTGGTAATGCACTGTGTGTTTAACTAGGTACTCTGATGGGAAGGCATGTGACATGGAAGGCACTCGTAGTGCTTTTCAGATCCCTGTCCACGTGCTCGTATGATCAGTGTGCTGTGGCCAGCCACTGAGCCACATTGTAAGCTCTTTCTGATCCTCACTCTATCTCCTCAGGACCTCACAATTCCAGAGTCAAGTACAGTGAAGAGAGTGATGAGTGGAACAGTGGCTGGATTTAAGTGGCCACCAAGCGTCAGTGAGGTGAGAGCCTTTATAACATGGAATCTAGGAACTGAGTCTGTAGAAGCAAATCTAGAACCAGTCTTTGGGGAGCCATTTGCAAATTCACACTTAATTTGGTGCAGTTAGTTTGGCACTTACTATTTTAGAAGTATTTCTGGGACTGGCTTGCCAAAACTGGAGAAGATTAATGTGGTTAGTCTCTCCCTGCCTGGATATGATCATATGGGGTAGTTTCATTTGATAGGGTTAATGGTTGGATTTGATCCTCTCAAGGGTCTTTTCCAACCGGAATGATTCTCTCGTAAGCACCTTTTGGAAACCTTTCATTTTTATGTATAAATAAGTGATGAGTAAAGCAGAGAAGGATCCGTGTGATGGCCATCAGAGAGGTGAGATACCAGGGCCCACAGTCCTTGGTGGTGTTAGAGCAGTGCTGGGTGTCAGCTCCAGCCAATTCCCTGAATGCTGGCCCTCAGAAATGGGAAAATAAGTTGGGTATGAGATCTCTTCCTCCCATGTTTGGGAAGTTACTTTGTTTTCCTGCAGATGTCCAAAACTGAGGACTTTTACTTGAGTGCCTTTGGTTTTGAGAAAAAGCACAATGTAAACGGCTTAATTGAAATAGGCTGCTTGATACCACTGCTGTGTGTTGTATTTTCCACCTTTAGCTGCTTTTCTTGGCAGAGAACAGCTTGAGAGAACAAAAGATTTGTGCTGTGCTTGCTCAGTGACACTGGGGATGTTTCTGAGTGTGTACTTTCTCTCTTTGTAGCCTGTGAAGGACAGTGATCCACACTTTCATCACTTCCTGCTGAGCCAGACGGAGAAGGTGAGGATTTTACAGGCAGGATCATTGCATGGGTCTGTTCACTTGGCATCCTGCCCATTGCTGTGCTTAAGTGCAGGAGTGTGTGTGTGTATGGAGCTCTGCCTGCCTGTGCTCAGGGGCTAGTGGCAGTTAGGTTCTCTTGCATGAGCATTTTGTGTTTAAAAGCTAATTTTGTGTTTAAAACCCCTGTTGTTTGGTTGTCTTCGGTGATTTGTCCTACTAGTTCCTTCATCTGGATTAATGTATCAATTAAATGAATATGGAGGGAGAATTTCCATGTCCTCAAAAGCTCCTTGTAAAATAGAGCTAGTTTATCTCCTGAGAGCCCAAAGCCTCACAGGATTTCATCTTCATCAATGAACATTAGAAGGAAAGGAAAAGCTGACATTAAAGGAGAAGAGATTTATTTGTGGCTGAGAATCTGGGCAAAGGCTTAAGAGCAGTTAACAGTCTAATCTGGACAAATTCACTGTAAGCAGCGTGGGCAGCAGGAATGTTGAAAGCCACATGCCCTTTCCTGTCAGCATGAAAGTTTTTTTCTCCACGCTGAGGTGCTGAGCATGGGTACCAGGCAAGGTGCTGCATGGCACGTTGTAGAGATCACTTGTTGCCTTTTGGGCCAAATGTGAGAGCAGGGCTGCCATGGATCCTTAACCTCCAGAAAGGAGTTTATAGTAACAGAGGACTGGGGCAGGGTGGGAAAGGAAGAGCTTAGCCTGTTCCAGTAGGGGTTGTTTTTGTAGTTTCCTCCCATTGAGGGAAGCTGGAGAGTTTTCCTGCTGTACAGGTGGAGGTGGGTGGGTTAGCTGCCTGTTTCTGTGTAACAAGGATATGGTCTGTTTGCTCAGCACTGCCCTTCCCTTGACTGCTTTGTCTTCTCCATACAGCCAGCTGTCTGCTATCAAGCCATCACCAAGAAGCTGAAGGTTTGTGAAGAGGTAAGGCAGATCTTTGTTTTGATGGAATTTTCCTTGTCATGGGGACATGCAGTCCCTCCAGAGCTGTGTACTCTATTTTGTTTTTTTCCGCTTCCCCCTATTCCGTGCCCAGGAAACTGGATCCACCTCCATCCAGGCAGCAGACAGCACAGCAGTCAATGGCAGTATCACACCAACAGACAAAAAGTAAGATCTCCATCGCACTTCAGCCATTTCCCTTCCCCTTTTCTCCTCCCCAGCTCCATTACATGCAACCATTATCCAGCTTGTCACTAAATAAATAAACCTAACATTTCCTTCTAACTACAGATCTCCTCTGTCCTTGTGTGAAACTGATTTGGGGGGGAGGGAGGGAAGGGAAACAACTAAAAGCAAACAGTAGAAAAGTTGAGGATTACATCTGGCTTGGATACCTTTGTGGTTCAGGAATTTTCTGCAGTCACCCTTTTCCTGTAAGACATTCAGCAGAACATGAAGCATTAGAGTTTCTGATGGCTGTATGGGCAGAAAATCCAAAGGGTATCTCATCAGTAGCACCTAGCAGTTGACTGGGGCTGTTTAATCACTCTCCTGAGCCTGCAAGAAGACAGGAGGAAGAAGGGGGTGTGTTCTCCCAGCACAAGAGTTTTGCTGTGTAGCATGTGAGCTTTCTGGTTTCTTCCAACGTCCCCCTTCCCCTTTCTCAAGTGAGAGAAGTCTAACATAAGCTTCCTGTTTCACTGTAACTTCCGCTGTGTTCTAATTGAGTTCAGGCTACAGCTTGCTGTTTGCGCTGGGGTCGTTCTCATGGGATGATAGTTCTCAGCTGAACTCCAGGGGAAGCAAAATAACAATGAAGCTGTTCAGGTAAAAGAGTCTCTCAGGAAGATTTGGTTCAGAGGTGGATTGAGTGAGGAGGACTATCTCCTCTGTGGAATGTCAGAGATAGGTGGACCTTGTTTGAGGAGTCTGCAGTGACTTGCTCAGTCCTGTCTGGAGGAGTTTTCTTTAACATGAGGCAGTGTGGCTAGCTGGGAGAGGGCAAGTGGCTCGCAAAAGCCACAGCACGTCTCTAGTGTGTCTGTTCTGAAGGACTAACTGGGGAATTGCCAGGCAGTTTTGTTACGAAGTTACATCAACCATGTCAGTGAGTGCTTCAGCAGAGCTGATTGGTTTGAAGCTGTAGCATTTGTGAAGGGATCCTCACAGCGGTGACTGCAAAGGAGTTCCCCTTGCAGAACAGTGCACGGATGGAACTTGTCAGCACGTTGTCTTTTACTTGGAACAGGGAGCAAGAGTCTTGCCAGCTTTGAAGGGAGAGAGGAGACATTGTGGGGCAAGGCAGCTGGTGTCTGGGACTGGAGTGTTGCTGCTTGTAGTGACTTGCCCTGGCCTGTTATTTCCTTCCTTTCTGTGTCTGTCCAGAATCACAGCTGTAGAGGCGTGAAATCCCCTCCATGGCAGGGGGTTGGAATTAGATGATCTCTCATGCCCCTTCCAACCTGTGATTCTATAACTGGGTCTTTGCTCTGTGCATCCTGCTTAGCCCAGTAGTCCATGCTGGGCTTTATTAAAATAGAGGTTGTACTGTATTTGTTCAGCAGTATAAATAAGTCACTGTGCACGTGACTTCAGTTGAAAAATCAGGAGATTATTTAGGGAAGCACTTGCTGATCTCTCAATGTTCCTTGTATCTTCAGTAAGGCAGTGGCTGACAGCAGAAAGCACAAAGCATTAATTTTAATAAAACCACAAAGGCTCTCACGACCCAGACATTTAATACTTCGGTTTTCAGATGCAAACTAAATTCTGGAGGAGATTGTTGGGAATGCTCAGCAAGCCAAGTAAGTCCCAGCTTGTAAAGCTCAGTAGCTGCCTATTCTAGCTGTGGCTGCAGTGAAACATGTTTGGGTTTGTTGCGGTCTAGGGATTTTTTTTAGCTGGTGATGCTCTAGGTTTTGTTTTTTCACCATTTCCAACCTCGTGAAAGGCTGACACCGCTTGCTTTCTGTTGCATTAGTGTTTCTCTCCTCTCCTGTCATCAGGATAGGATTTCTGGGACTCGGCCTGATGGGAAGTGGCATTGTTTCCAACCTGCTGAAGATGGGGCACACCGTCACTGTGTGGAACCGGACTGCTGAAAAGGTAGGCACATGCTTAAGGTACAGAGAATCCTTAGCCTTTTCTAGGAGTGTAGTTACCACTTGGTAAAGCCTGGACTGCCTAGCAGAGGATGCCAAAAAACCCCACCAGTGTGTGTTTGCCACTGGGGTCATTTCCTAGGGGCTTGTTGGCGGCAGCTTTTGCCTAAGTGAAGCCATAGTCTGTCCTACTGTCATTTGTATGGATATAGCCCCCACTCTGTTGCCATATTGTATGAGACAGGAGAGTTGCCAGGGTAATTACAACCTTGTGTAGGTGTTGAGGAGTGGAGTGCAGAGTGCCTCTGAGAGTAGTGCAGGTGTAAATTACAGGGTCATTGGGTTTTGGAATAGGACGAGATCAAGTTCCAGGGACCTGATCCTTGGAGTGGTGTGGTTGGATGCTGCCTGGCCACATCTGCACATCTACTGCAATGTTTGTGTTGCAGCAACAGAGGTTCTGGAGAAAACCTGCTGTGAGAAGGTTTTTATATATGTTTTCAGAGTGAAAGCAGAGTGTATATCACACTTGTGTTCTAGCCAGCATTATTCTTTGTAGTGGAGAAGGAAAAGTCAGTAGTTGGGGGACACGTGATACTTGGTGATATTGTATTCTAGAAGACCAATTGCAAGAAGAGCACTGGGATTACTTTGTTAAAAGGGATTAGAAAATTTTTATTTATGCTTATTTTATTTTAACTACAAAACATAGATGGTATGAGGGGCTGAGGTGAGAGCCAGCATTGTGAAGCAGCACTGCACATTCCTGACTGCAGACCAGTAACACTAGGTTCAACAGTGTTTTCTGTCATCTTTCCACCAAATCACAGAATATCCAGTTTCCTATTACACCTAAATGTTCTCTTTCTTGTATCTTTTGTCTTTTAAATTCTTCACTAGGGCTTTCAGACAGGCTGCCTAAGAGCCACTTGTGCACATGGACAAACTATCAGAAGACAACCCAGTTACCTTGTCACTGATACTTAGTTTCCCTTTGAGTTGGCTCTAGCAGCAGTTGGTTTCAGCAGAGTGCTACGGAACCCTTTGGCTCTGTACTTTACTTCTCTTACATTTGGATTTGTGACTTTTGCAGTGTGATTTGTTCATCCAGGAGGGGGCACGGCTAGGAAGAACCCCCGCTGAAGTTGTCTCCACCTGTGACATCACCTTTGCCTGTGTATCCGATCCAAAAGCAGCAAAGGATGTAAGGATTAGCTCTTATTTTTCCCTGTCCAGCTAATCTACAAGATACAGGCATAGAATGCCAGTTCTGACTCCTCTGGGCAGCAGTAGCCTGGGTTGTAGATGCAGTGGTGTAAAAATAAATGTCTTTCACAAATACAGTTCCTGGCGGGGTTGGCTCACTTAAGCTGCTGTCCTGCAGCGTTGGAGTTTCTTTGCAGACACCCTATTGCTTTACCGCTCTTCTGTTCCCCACAGCTGGTGCTTGGACCGAGCGGAGTGTTGCAGGGGATTCGCCCGGGGAAGTGTTACGTGGACATGTCCACTGTGGATGCAGATACAGTCACAGAGCTGGCCCAGGTAATTGCATTGAACTGACATCCTCACTTCTGTGCTTCAGCAGCACTGCTGTGCATCTTGTTCCTTCAGGCTGTTGACCATAAATATGCTTCTGAAGACTTTCGGGTTCCTTTTAGGAAATGGTCAAGACCTGGGAAAGTTAAGACAGAATAAAATGTCAAGCAAAAACAACTGGCAGACAAAATTGGGTGAGAGCACCGCTGGTGATAACAGCCAGAGCTGTTGGCTGGCACCAGTGCAAACAGCTGGCCAAGTTTTGATGCCTTATGTAGTATTTGTGGTCATACTGGTATTCTGTATCAAACTGGAGGAGGAAGCACTGTCCGGATTCAGTACTGCCCTGACACTGATAAAATGCATCATGTGCTTGTTTTAAGTATTGTGGCTGGGGAAGGATTCCTTCACCTTTAATATTGTGGAGGGGACAAAAGCAGGTCTATTCAGCTGCTTAAAAAATGCTCATCAGTGATGGGGATAGGAAAGTGTTCCTGGCATGTGAGGGCAGCTGTTGGTCTCCAGTGCCCTTTGCAGGATGCAGCACAGCATGTGCTAGTCCTCTCCTCTCCTGTTCCTATATCTGAGTGATTTGTTCTGCTGTAAAATTCTGTCCTTGGGGACCAGAATGCCCTAAACAAGGTCCCTGTTATGCTCCCTGCTCAGCACCAGTGTATGCTGGTGAAACACAGCTAACCATCTGGGGTCCACGGGGCTAACCAGTGATGTTCCTTTTCCAGGTGATCGTGTCCCGGGGCGGTCGCTTCCTAGAGGCACCGGTCTCAGGAAACCAGCAGCTATCCAATGATGGGATGCTTGTGATCCTGGCAGCTGGTGACAGGGGTTTGTATGAGGACTGCAGCAGCTGCTTCCAGGCAATGGGGAAGACCTCATTTTTTCTAGGTAATTGAGACACAAAGGGGCTTGAGAGACATTTCTGAGTGCAAGGAGTGGGGATTCCAGTAAGGAGGGGTCTCGGAGGCCTTTTTTGTGATTTGTTCCTTGTCTCTTAGGGCAACATGGAACTATCTGGAACTTGGCCTGTTTCAGAACGTCCAGCCTCAGTTCTTTTCCAAGTCGTAGTGGCTCACTGTGATGCTTTTTATTTCAAATCTTTTATTTCTCCCTCCCTGCGAGTGCTTGGAAAGGGTTATGTTTTCTGGAGTCTTTGAGGAGAAGGAATGGCTATCAAGTGCTTGATGTGGAGTGTAGCAGTATTGATGCTGGGTGGGGTGAACGGGGAGCAGGGCTGCTGTATCTCTTCCAGAGGATTGGCTAGTGGTGTGTCTCACTCCCAGGTGAAGTAGGAAATGCTGCCAAGATGATGCTGATTGTGAACATGGTCCAAGGCAGCTTCATGGCAACAATAGCAGAAGGACTGACTCTGGCTCAAGTGACTGGCCAGTCCCAACAGACCCTTCTGGATATCCTGAATCAGGGACAACTTGCCAGCATCTTCCTGGACCAGAAGTGCCAAAGTAAAGTTCTCTTACGTTGTTTTATTATAAGACATTTACCACAACCTAGCAGTGTTTCATATAATGGCAGAAGGGAGAACATAACTGTCCTGTCTTCATCAGGTTGGGATCCTGGGTATTTTAAACATTTTGCAAATGAAGAACTGAGTTTGATTCCTTCCCATTCACAGACAGGGCATCCTGAATCCCCCTCAAGGTTTGCCTTGTCCACAGTCTGCTTACGACTTGAGTTCACAGTGAGGGTTTCACCCAGAGCAGGGTAGTAAGTGTAGAGGAAGCTGCTTAGGAATCTGCACTCATTGTGTCTGTGGGCAGCAATAACATCGTCTGTTGTGGCCAAACAAAGGTAGTGAGCAGCAGAAGATAAGAGTGATTGCCATGGGGAAGGGAATGTTAGTGTTGCATCACTTGTCCTGGTAGTGGGGGCTCCACTTGCTTCTTTCATGCTCATTTTTTTGCACCTCCTGACAGATATTTTGCAAGGAAACTTTAAACCTGATTTCTACCTGAAATACATACAGAAGGATCTTAGATTAGCTATTGCCCTGGGCGATTCTGTCAACCACCCAACTCCCATGGCAGCTGCTGCCAATGAGGTAAGAGCTGTTCAGTGCTCAGACATGTTAGTGTTTCTCCAGTAGAGTCGTTTGTCATAAAGAGGCAAAAGTCTGAGAATTGCGTTGTCACTAAGACAAGGGAACAGCAGTTTGGGGCACTGTGCTCTAGTGAGAGCTGCCCATTGCAGGGGGCTTGAAACTGGATGATCTCTGCGGTCTCTTCCAACCTAAGCCAGTCTGTGATTCTATGATTGAAATAGATTTTGAGTAGAATGGAATTGGATTTGTTCTGATGGTATAAGCCTGTGGAATGTTACTCCAAGAACACAGGTGGCCTCTGGAAGACCTGGTGTGTTCTGATCTGCACTGCTCTAATTACGTTCTGGGTGTTTCTCTGGTCTGTAATAGTCAGCAAAGTAATTTTTCTGCTGGGCGAAGTGTTTGCACAAGAGTGGGCGCTGATCCTTGTCTAATTTCTGTTCTCCAGGTCTATAAACGAGCAAAAGCTTTGGACCAATCAGACAACGACATGTCTGCAGTGTACAGGGCCTACATCCACTAGGCTGCACCGTTCTTACTGTTAATACTATGATTATTGATTAATATTATTATGATACTGGGTTTTAACTCTGGACCAGTCCATCTCTGTCTCTCCATTTCCTTTTATAAACAGACTTTGAGATCTGCCATGGAGGCAGCTGCTGCAGTGAACCTTCCCCTGGTGGCAGAAGGGGGGGAGGAGGGGGCTCGGATCGTTGCAGTCTAATTAGGAAAATCCCTGCCATGCACTGATGGTCATGGAACGGAACAGTGGCGGCTTGTTCAGAAGCTCTGAGGCAACTCTTCCAGAAATCTGCTGCTTGCCTGCTTTTATTTTCCTCTTTGTATGCTTGTCCAAGATGCCGTTTCTAACAATCCCTTTCCTCCTTTGCTGTGAAATAATGCGTGTGTCGGACTCTCTGCGTCGAGGGGACAGGCAACATGGATCCCACCTACCTGTGAATAGCACTAAAGTCCTTGGTCCCAAGTAAGGTGAGGAGAATTCCTGGTAATCAGCCACTGTAGAGAACAGAGCACCTCCCATGGAGGAGAATGGCAGTTCCAGAAGGTGATAAGGTCACGTGCCACACTGTCTTGGTTCTGTTTCTTTTTAAACTTCTACCTTCCCGGCACTTCGATGGAGGAATTGCTTGTACTGTTGAGAACAGATTTCCTCCATGTCTTCCCCTGTACAGACAGCTATAGCTTAGGGAACACAGACCTTACTGAACAAGGGGGAATACCAGTGTAGATGAGCCTCCTAAAAGGCTAATTTCAGCTGCCCATCCCACAAAGGGCACCGCAGATAATGGTGTTTCCGTAGAAAACCGTGAAAGAAACACAGTCTGAAACTGGGCCATAGATCTTTAATTTGGGGAAGGAACAAGCCTTAGGATTGCTCGTGGCCTGAGCTTATGTTGCTTTAATTGTTTTTTTTGCTTGTTTTTGAGGGAGTTTTTTACCCTTGTAGTCAATAATTCCAAAGGAGTCTTGAGTTGTAGCAGTGTCCCAGGCAGTGATCAGTCTGTGAGGGATGACAAGAACAGTGGTGGAGCCAAGAGACTGAGAATTCTGAGCTTCTTTCACCTGCTCTCTGGCCTTTGCACAGCCACTGTATCTCTTGGTCTGTTTGCCTATCACCAAGATGGGTGATGATTACCTACCTCACAGGGATTGAGTTTTTTGTACCGCCCAGTGATATCAATATCTGTCAGATTTTCCATACGTGTTTCTGCTGTTACTGCTCTGGATGCAGCACTGCTCAGCACAAGATTTTTCCCTGTTCCTGTGACTCTGTTTGTGGCCAGATACCAACATCCGCAAAGAAAAATAGAGAGGGTTAGACCACTGCTGAGCTTTAGTCTAGAAATGTGGCACTAGAACCACAGGTGGCAGGGCTGGAGGGCAGAGGTGCTCTTGGTGTTGAGAGCAGATGCCTGTTTCTCTAAGAATGCACTGAGCATGTTGGTTTGATTATTTTTGTATTGTTCTCAGTATTAGCCTTTTAGGAGTGTTCTTGCATTTTAGATTTGAGAGTTAGTAAAATGCCAGTAAGAAACTTACTGGCCAAAATCCTTTCTCAGTGGCACAATCTCCTCCCCTTGGGTTGGGATTCTGAAAGGAAAAGAAAGCAAATTCCAGTTTGACCATGTTCCTTGAAACCACAAGGTCTGCTCCTCCCACGTCTTTTTGTAGGAACTTAATGGCTCTGATCGGACGATTACTGTGGGTTAGGATTTCTTACTGGCCCCGCTTTGTGCAGCACTGTTCAGGGGCACCGTAGCAACAGAGGAGTTTCATCAGCTACATGTTACCCATCGTGGCATCTAACACTTAGTGCTCTGTATTACTTGGTTGAGTATTTCACCCCCTGTGATCACTATTATTTGTTGGCTAATACTGTGCTGCACATTCAGTCCCGTGGTGACCATCTAGTGATAGATGGGTCAGGCATCACTGCCCTTCATTAGCGGTGTAGCTGGATAATACTAGTTGTACACACGCACACACATTTCTTTGGCAGCACCACTGTCATCCTGCATGTAGATACTTAAAGGCACCAGTTAACTACCTGGGACAACCATGAGACAGCTCTGGACACTCTTGCAGTTCCCCCATTCAGTAGAACTTGGCTCTTGGCATCTCAAGCCCTCGATTAATTAAACATGCTGTGGTTAAGGAATCACATGAGTGACCAAGGGCATCTGAGGGATATTGTGGCTTGGGGACAGAGATAAGGTTATGAGTTCTACAGTGTAAGAACTCTGGGAGGAAGGGGGAAGAACTTTGAAGTCTGTCAGAGAGCGGAGCTGAGCTGATGCAGCAGTATCCCTGATCTGTTCCTGCAGAGGCCTCTTGGACCACAGTGAGGGTGAATGGGTCTGGGCAAAGGTAATGGAGGATGCCCCTCTTTTTGGGGTTTGTCGTGGCTCTGGATAGAGTGAGACAACAAAAGAAGCTCTTGGGTCCTGTGACACATTTGGTAGTGAACTCAACTTCATTTGTGAGAGTGAGAATGGCTCTCTAGTTAGCCACTGCAGATTTTGTTTTGCAGAAATCCTGAAGCTCTCAAACCGGAGATGGATGCTTCTGTGGGAGTGGTGGGTGGTCAAACCCCATTGTTTGACCTGGGAAAGACTGCAGCTTTCTGGCAAAGTGGGTGGGTGAAGAGTGGTGGGAGGGTGTGGTGCCACTCAGCCTGCAGTACCATCACAAACGGGCCAGGGAGGAGCAGGAGAGCTCTGAAGTGAAATGGGGTGAAGGGATGGAAATGGTGAAAACCAGACTCTTTCAGATGCTGTGTCGGTCACACTCAGATCCTTGTATTTATGTCTGTAGCCTCTGAATGTGGATGGATCTTAATCTGTTCCTAGGCCTGAGGTTTGGGGGAGGGTTGGGGAGGGGGGAAGCTGTGGATTGAGAGATGCTCTAATAAAACTGGCTAGTCAATGTTGTCTTAATATTGTTGACAGTTCTGTAAAGTTCCTTTTTATGAGGATTTCTGTTCTAGCAATTTGCTTTTTTTGACTCCCTCCTTTTTAAAGAGAAAATGTGACACTTGTGAACAGCTTGTAAGAAAAGCAATTTCTTTTTTTGGTTGTTTTTTTTTTTCCCCTCAACAATAGATCCCATAGTTCATTAAGGTTGTGAATTTTTATTATTTCTGCCTTGTTTTTAATTAACGTTGGTCATTCAGAGTAGGATGTGTGAAAAATGTTTCAATGGCAAAACAAAACGATTTTTTTTGGTGCAATTAACAAAGCTACTGGCAAAAAAAAGAATAAAACCTTTCTTGGTAACACAGTGTTCTCGTGGCAGTTTCTAAACCCATCGTGCCAGTGAAGAAATACCAGTGTCCCTCAGAATATGAAAACAGCAGAGCAGCTGAAAATCAGTGTCCCAAGAGCATTTTAGTCATGGCAGGAGCCTGATCTCAGGGGTTAGGGGATAAATGTGGATAAATCCCAGCCCCTACAGAGCAGGATGAAAGTTCATGCTACAAGAGGGGAGATTAACAACTGTTGAAGAAATCCCTCCCTGGGAGGAGGCTGAAGCAGTGGAACAGGCTGACCAAGGGCGGTTGTGGCTGCTCCATCACTGGAAGTGTTCAAGGCCAGGTTGGATAGGGCTCTGGACAGCCTGGTCTGGTGAGAGGTGTCCCTGCCACTGGCAGAGGGCTGGCACTGACTGAGCTCTACATTCCCTTCTAGCCCAGCCAGAAGGTAATTCTGTACCTCTCCACATTCCCAGGGCTCTCGCAGTTACCCCGACCCGCGGAGAAGGAGGCGGGGAGTCCTCTCTGCGCTGCCTGCGTCCCAGCTCCTGCCTCGCTGACGTCGCGCGGCGGACGGCGGTGCTGCCCAATCAGCCGCTGCCCCCGCCGCGTTGCCGGGCGGACTCCGCGCAGGTGCGAGCGGGTCGGGGGCGGGGCCAGCAGCTAATCTGTGAGGCGGGGACGGGGTGGGGCTAGCGGCGGGGTGGGGGGGGCCCTGGCGGGGACGGCGNNGAGTACGGCGGAGCGGGCGGTGCTGGTGAGTCCGACCGGAACCCCTTCATAGGCTGGGGTGCTCGGCTAGGCCCTGGCTCCGGCGCTGCCCGGGGTCCTCAGGCCATGACCGCTCCCTCGGCCGCTGCTCTCTCCGGTCCGTGCTGCCTCTCGAGGTGCCGTTACGGCCCTGCCCTGGGGTTCCCTGAGTTCGCAGGGCGGTGGGGTCTGGCACGCAGAACCTCTGGTCGGCACCGGGCAGGGACTGACCTGCTCTGGGGAAGAAGGGCTGGGGGTGTGAGTGCAGTGGAGGCTGCTCTTGAACCGGCCGTAGGTCCTTATAGCTGAGAGGCCAGTGGGCTCCTGCAGGGCACCGAGTGTTGCTAGTGGGTCAGGAAGGTGGTTCTGCCCTGCTGAGACAACTGAATCCAGTTCGGGGCTGCCCAGATCTGGAGAGCCCGGTACGGGGACACAGAGATGCTCCGGGGGCTGGAGGAGAGGCGGAGAGAGCTGGGGCTGCTCAGCCGGGAGGCTGAGCGGGGGATCTGATCGATGCTGATCAATAGCTAATGGGTGTGAACAGGATGGACCAGGTGCTGCTCGGTAGCGTCCAGCGACAGGACAAGGGGTACTGAGCACAGACTGAAACACAGAAGGTTAAATTTGGACATAAGGAAAAATTCTTGTTCTGTGAGAGTAGCAAAGCCCTAGCTGCCCAGAGGGGTTGTGGAGTCTGTGCTCTGCACTGGAGTAAGAAAACCTTTTCTTCTACTCACGTGTAGCAGCCTCTTCCTAACTGTGGACTTAGAGCTCAAATAACCTTAGTAGCTGAGTGATTTATTTCTTGTCTTCTATTATTTCCACTGCCACCTTTCTACACCACAGGAGGAAGAATTTAAATGGCTTTTACAAGAAGAGGTCCATGCTGTGTTGAAGCAGCTGCAGGATATTTTGAAGGTAAGGTTCATTCAGCTGTGAAGGGTTCCACTGAACCAGGTCTGTGGCACCTGACTCTGAGTGTGGGTTGCTGTGTTTGGCTCTTGTCAGGCAGCTACACAATCAGATGACAAAAAGAGTTCCCTACTCTCCCGCTTAGTCAGTTTTCAGCAAGCTTTGCCCCTTAATGCCCCAGGGTTTTGGTGGGACTAGTGAGTCATACGAGAACAGGGACAAAAATGCTGAGATGAAGGGCTGATGCCAGAGGATGTCCAGAATGCCCATGTGTCATAGTGCTGACCCAGTGACAGGTGACAATAACCCTCTGTGTCTGTAGTAACTCTTCTGAAATATTTCTAAGTTTTTAGGGTGGAGTGTGATTATAGGGTTAGACCTGAGGAACAAACTCTTCCCTGTGAGGGGGCTGAGGCACTGGAACAGGCTGCCCGGGGAGGTTGTGGCTGCTCCATCTCTGGATGGGTTCAGGGCTAGGTTGGATAGGGTTGTGGGCAACCTGGTCTGGTGAGAGGTGTTGCTGCCCATGGCAGGGGTTGGGACTAGGTGATCTCTGAGCTGCCTTCCAACCTAAACCAGTCTGTGATTCCATAATTATTCTGGGCTGTGCGTGTCCGGCAGGAGGGTAAATAAGCATCTGTGTGTTCTGCTAGGTGGGTTGCAGGAGATTTGTGAAGGGAAACACCTCTGTGTTTGACCGCTTGCCAGCATCTGCACTTCTCCTGTAGCCTTGTCATTGTTTCTGGCTTGTGGTGTGCTGGCCCAGGTGGACACTTCAGCACTTGGTGTGTCCTCTCTTGTGCAGGAGGCTTCTCACCGGTTCGCTCTGCCCACAAGCAGCTCGGCAGGAGCCATCAGGCAGGAGAACTTTGTGCTGAGTACATCAGGGTAGGTGGTTCAGTTCTGACTCTGAATGTGGGTAAATCTTAACCTTTATCCTAATGTCTGTAAACCAGCTTATCCTGTGGTAATGGACTTTAGTCCTTTGGAGTAGATGATATCTAAAGTCTCTTCCAACCTGGGCCATTCTGTGAGTGTCTTATAGAAGGGCACAGTGATTCTCCCTTGGCTTTGAAGGCTGTGCTTTTTTTGATCTTTAAGTATAAACATTCTAGTTTCATTCATTGGTTTTGCAAGGTGGATCTGTGATCCTGCTGATCCACTGTGATTCTGGGACCGAAGTGTTGATCTGAGTCTCCCTCTAGTGTATTAAAAGATAAAATGTGGCTAAACTGGGTTCTCAAGGCCCAAGTGCTTCAGTCTTCCCCTACTATTTACATGAACCATTTTGCAAGACCTTTTAAAGGGTTCTTTGTTAGGGTTTTTTCATGGTAGAGGTGGGGACTGTGGCTTTCAACTTCCACATGAGCCATGTAGCACCCCAGTGTCAGTAATTCATCTCATATCTTTTGTGTACTACAGCTGTTTGTAACCACAACCAATATGTTGATAGGTAAAACGAGGTAAGTGTGGGGTTAGGAATGAACACTGTTTTAGGCAGGGCAGTTAGGATGAGGCAGCTCACCAAGAACAAGAGAGCAACTGGCCACCATTCAAGATCTGGGCCTTAACACTGTTCAGCAGAGTTCATCTGTGTCCTGCAGCCAAGCCCTGGAGCGGAGAGAGCTTAGCTGTCTGTGTGGGACAAGGAAAGCTGGTGCTGGTCTGACTGTTTTGGTGGGTGTTTCTTGCCTCCTGTGACTGGTGTTGCCCATATCTTCTCGTTGCAGCACGGATCAGGTGAAAGGAGTGTTGACGCTGCAGGGAGATGCCCTGTGTCAAGCTGTAAGTACTTTCTGAGTCTCATGCTGTGTACTGCTGTCAGGGGCTGGCAGACACTCTTGGTCACCTCAGGCTGTCCTTATCACACTCTGCCAGCAACCAATGAATATCCTGTCAGTCCTCCCTAACTGGCCTTAAACCCTTAACATTCCAGCAACTGTTGAAATTTATCACAATCCAGGGTCTAACCCAGCCCCCACCCCTCTGTGGTCCTGCTGGAGTTGACAACTGTGGGGGTCCCTTTAATGTCTTTGGGGTGAAATATCAGATTTCTTGTGATATCTGAAATGGGGTCACGTGTCCTTTCGGGATCCAAATTCACTAAATGCCTTTCAGCTTCCCCCTCCTGTAGGTTCAAGATGTGCAGGTTACGTGCATGGGCTGGAAGTCTGACTGGAGTGGGACTTGCAGAGTTCAGTCTCTTAAATGTTTGTTTTTTCTTTCAAGGATGTTAACCTGAAAATGCCCAGAAATAATCAGCTCCTACACTTTGCGTTTCGGGAAGACAAGCAGTGGAAATTGCAGCAGGTACTGTCTCTTGATTGCAGCTGCACCCTCTAAGCAGGAGCTGCAGTCCCTTCCTTTCTATGAGATAAGGTTATGGCCGGGTGGCCACATTAGCTCTAGGGGTAAAAGCAAAGTGAGAAAACTGAGTTAAAGAAGTGGATTCTGTTTGTTCCTGGCACAGCAGGGAGCTGAGGGCTGTCTCATAGCAGTAGTAATCCTTTAAAAGGTGTGCCTGTGCAGGCCTGGCCTTGAAACTGCTTGTAAACCCCAGTCTAGCAGGGTACGGAGCAGTCTCAGAGGCTTGGAGTAGTTGGCTGTCACTCTTACACAAGCATTTTAATTGTGCTGAGGGCAGATCTCACTGCCCTGTGGTCTTATTGCATCGCTGAATGCCCTCGGTTACAGAGTGAGAGGGATGTGGCTGTCCAGAACATGGGATCTCTTTTCCTCTGTTTTGCTAGGAGATGCCTGATTTCAGGACCTGATTGTGAAGACAGTTTTCCACTGTACCATGACTGCTTTTCTAGGTGGTGGTGTGTCTGGTATTGAGGGCAGTTTCCACTGGCTGCTTTGCCTGGGAACCTGTCAGAAAAGTAGAAACTTGTGTACTTGGAGTGTTAAAATCAAACTTGGCTGTGTTTATTAGCAGCAGAAGTGCCTCTAAAAGGTTTAGCTGGGGACTGGAGTTGCTGGGGAGCAGCACAGATGGATACAACTGCAGACACCCATCTTCCCCATGCCCCAGCAGCTAGGTTTCTTACAGAATTCTGCTCACCTTTATGTTTTTTGCACCCCCTGATGTAAGCTTTCACTTAGAATCATAGAATCAAAGATCATCTAGTCCAATCCCCCTGCCACAGCAGGATCACCTAGACCAAGTTGTACAGGAACAGATTCAGGCGAGTCTTGTACTTCTCCAGAGAAGGAGACTCCACAACCCCCCCAGGCAGCCTGTTCTACTGCTCCATTACTGTGTCTGGGAAGAAGTTCCTTCTGATATTTGTATGGAACCTCCTCTGTTCCAGTTTGCGCCCATTGCCCCTTGTCCTATCACTAGAAGACCTTGATGCCTGGCTCCATCATGCTGATACCTACCCCTCACATACTTGTAGACATGAATGAGGTCACTCCTCAGCCTCCTCCTCTCCAAGCTCAAGAGACCCAGCTCCCTCAGCCT